>JAQGAK010000585.1:0-64962 GCA_034696945.1 Lipothrix lubbocki | reverse complement strand
TTCGAAAACCCAGCTCTCTGCACTAGCATCATAATTATTTATTCCTTTTTCATCATAATACCTAAGAAATCTTTACATATATATATATATATATATATATATATATATATACATCTAATTATATTGTGAAATTAAATTAGTTTTAGCTTGCGTTGACTCCAAGCTTGCCCTTTGTTCTCAACCAACATCTTTGCAACAAAACTCCTTCAAATTTTCTCCGCCACGGCGTTGGTTTATCGATGCTATTATTTACCCATCCAAATTACTTCCAGATTTGAAGTGGCAAAAAGGAAAGAACAAATGGAAGGAAATCAGAACGTATTTCTGGGAAATCTTACACATTTTGCAAACAAGGGGACTCTGAAATTGAATGCTGGCAAGAATTTTTGCAATTACAGTGGATTTATCCGTAGTTTGTTGTGTGATTAAATAATTTGTGGAGAGTATCGAGTTATATGTAGATACCAACAGCTCTGTATTCAGTTTAATAGTTCTTCCTCAGAATTGTCACCACTCACCTTTCCCAGAGTCCAGGTTTGTTCAGGAAAGTGTAGACAGACAAACTTAAGGATTTAATTTAATGAAATTATCGGAAATAAAACACTCTGATGGTACCTCAAACACCGCACGTTGTGGTATAGAGGAGGATTAGAGAAAGTTTCAAGCTCACAGTGTGTGTTCGAATTCCCTTTCTTTCACACAGTTCGCCAGCTCTTTGCGTAAAGCCATTGTGTGCTCAGGTCTCAGTATGTCCCCACATCTCCACAATGTGTTAAATGAAAATATCAAAACTGGTCGTCATCTTGCCACCGACATACACGTGCTCGTATTCTCCGAGGTTCATTCAAGTAAAATGTTCCAAATATACTTTTAATATAAGAGTCGAAACAACTTTTATCAAGCATTGTTCTTATTAGCAGGAAAGCTAGCTTTAACTGAAACTGGAGGGTTAAATCTGGTTATTACGGAACGTCCTAATTTTTACAGCCCTATCATGTGAGATAAAGGGTAAAAGAAAACCAATACCATCTCTCATTTATCTAAGGTTCACAATCGAAGACAGAGAGCAGGTTTACTTTCTGTGTCGTC
Organism: Lipothrix lubbocki; assembly: GCA_034696945.1. Classification (NCBI taxonomy): domain Eukaryota; kingdom Metazoa; phylum Arthropoda; class Collembola; order Symphypleona; family Sminthuridae; genus Lipothrix; species Lipothrix lubbocki. The sequence continues at coordinate 63,873 of JAQGAK010000585.1, read as the reverse complement.
GGCGTGTTTCTGTCTTTCGCTCTACATCTCCCGCTCGTCCTTCCCCCTTTTGGAATTCTAAGGCTAATATCAACATGAACACGGGAAGAATCTATGGTTTCAGGACAAAAGTAGTTTGTAATATGAAGAATATCATTTTCGATGTCGGTTCGATCTTGTTACACAAATAAGGATAAAAACATTTTTGGTACATATGAGATTCGAGAGCCATGTGGATCAACAGTCAGATCCTTGTTCAAACCCAAGGCGCGTTTGCAATTGGAAAATACACACTTGTAAAGTGTACACGACGAGTAAATAATGTTTGTGTGACCCCCTCTTTGAATTTACTCAAAACTTGTTTGTCTACACTTATATTATATATGTATACTGTAGCAACTGGTGAAAGACGGGATTCATGAATTGAAAATGGCCATGCACTGGATGTGAAGAGCTCTATAGAGTCTAGACAAAAAGAAAAACTTTGGAAAAGTAGGTTCTTTGCTTTAGGCCTGTATTCAGCAGGTTAATAGTGTGTACTTGTATTTTATGAGAACGGAGTGCGAAGCGAGTATTTTAGGTATGTTGTGTTTGTAGATAAAATGCAAATGTGTGGAAAACGCTCCCGTCCATACAACAAACGCCATGTGTGGAGAATCCTGTACTCCAATTTTGGACACAGGTTGAATCTAGCTTTATTCGAATTACATACATGGCAACAGACTTACTTTTCCGCAATTTAGTAAATGGAAACCATGCGATCCTGTCCCTAGAACTAAAATGCACTTGAGGAGCAAGTTGAGAGAGTAGGAAAACATTGGGAGTTAAAATGCGAGAGCTGGAACTTCCTTATGGAGACCATTTCACATACGGGCTTTCCTTTTAGAAGGTAACAAAGATATTGTTGCTGCACGCCTCCGCTCCTTTCACTTCTACAGGCAAACGAGTCGGAGTTGGGAAGTGCTGATAAGGGATCTACACTACAGCATCGTTACGAACATTGCATAAGGATTATTTTAAGTATATGTATAAGACAATGTATATAAAATCCTCCATACATGAACTTTATGTTCTTCCGAAGAAACCATTAGAATCTGCATAGGAACGCTGTATACAGTACGAATTTTTCTAAGAAATAATACAGAACCTGTATAAAAAACTTCTCCAAAAACTTCATTTTTCTTTACACAGCCAAAATGTTTATAGCAAGCAGAATCGAATTTATAAAGTGTTACCTAAGCATCTTTCCTTTAAAAACTATTTTTCTTTGAAGGTTCTGGTAAGTTTTACAAACTTGGTTTTGATTCTCTAGACTAGACCATTAAATTATTTTTTAATTAATTAAATGATAATTAAACGATAATGTATTAGTATCAAGTATTCCGCACAAAAGAAATCCATAATTTTCTCACAGCCCAATATCTGAAATGCTCTCAAGCACATAATTTTTATTTGCAAAATTTTTTTCAGGAATCGTAAAAGAAACCTAGAACGAGGGTAGATAACTCTTAGGAAAAACTACATAGGAATGCCTCTCCTAAAATAGCAAATCCTCTATTCACGTACGGATACTCAACAGGAATTTGGACTACTACGTCTGGTGTGAATTCCTTGGGAGTCTAGATGACCGGATAAATAGATAAGAAGACGTAGATTCGGAGGGAATAAGGACAACGGAGGAAAATCAGACAGGAAGAGAGTGGAGATACACAGCGTAGAACCTGGTGCAGATGGAGAAAATAAAGAAAATGAATGGGACATTTTACAATTTGCAATCTTCATCCCTGACTGGAGCCGGGTACAAGAGAATGCCTCAAATGCCCCCTGAGCAACGCGACAAGATCCTAGACATGCACAAAGATAGTCGGGCCAATGCAGGTTGGTAGCTAATATTAACCGTTTCAAAGAACACATTTTTCTTACTTCATTTCCAATATCTCTTGTGCTTGAGAAATGAGACGGTGAAAAAAGAATCTCGGCGCAGTGTATTTCCCTTTGGAATCGGGCTAGCAACCGTTCAGCAAACAAAATATTTCAGTACCTTTGACTTTCTCACCTATCTACAGACCCTTATGAGGTGTTCAAATATAATGTTTTTCTGTAAATTAAAATCCTCAAGCGTGTTTAAATTTCTCACAGTAGCTAATTAATTTTAACATTGAAAGTACATTGATGTCAATATTAAATACAATCAGAATTTCAGAAGATGCACTTGTGTGCTATGAGTAAATAAATAAGAAGATAAACAAGATATCATGCATGTTATCCAAACCTCTTTTCTGCTTAGTCCAGAACAACATAAGACAGAATAGATGGATCCTTTCCGAGCTGCAATCTTCCCATAAAACAATTTCTGCCTTTGTGTCCCTTGCTGTTTTTACAACAGTGAGGTGCAAAGAGAGATTTATTTCCGGAAATACTAATTAAGCTAGAATTTTTTTGCAGGGATTTATGTGGCAGTGGTGTTGGCAGTGTATGTGATTCTTTTGACGATTCTCCTTTGCCGCTACGCTCGAAGGCAACGACTCATTGAAGACACGGATGAAGAAAACCCTGGCTTATTGAATTCTTCTTGCCGTAAAATAAGGAGGCTCAAAGCTTTGATTTGCTGCTATCAAAGTACCCTTGGAGCCAGGGAACATACCCGGACACGGCTTACGACCACAATGGAAGCAACGGAACTTCATGTGAATCCTCACCATGATCATACAAGTGTGTGATTTTCCGCTGTTGTTCGCATATATATTTATTTCCAGAAGATATCCAAAAGGAAGCAACGATTTTGACGCTTTGTCAGCGAAATCGGTAATCTCCTGTACCCTCCAGGGAAGAATCAAATCATGAATTTTTCCTCCCCATATATAGATAGATAAAATTGTGTTACAAGAATGTTTTACATTCTCAAACGAATTTTTTTCAAGATGCCAAGCAGGAGCTTTGCTCTTTTGAAATGAATGATACATACAAATATAAAATGTTATGACTAATTTTAATACAGATGCTATGGTTAAGATGAATAAAAGGTATTTCTGAAACGTGTTATATCTCCTGTGAAGTTTTCCATCATATCTGTATGTTAAAGAATTCGTATCGTCCAAATGAAATCTTTGATTTGTATGCAAGAACACCACTGATCCAAAGGGCGAATGTGAATCTTACTTTATGATTTTACTGCTAAATAATCAAAAATAAATAAAACGTTTATGCATGAGATATAGAGCATAGCTAATCTGGAGAGCAACTACATGTGCAGAAGCATAGAAGTGAGAGACTATTTCAAAACAACAATAAGTTCATCTTCCTCAAGGTCATATAAAAAATACAGCCAAATGAAAATTAAACTGAAGATGCGTCGTACTAAAATTAAGTCAAGTATATGCAATCAAATGAAAATCTAATACATCAAAGCTCAAATTCATCATGGCATTTTCTTTGACTTTATTGTCTCAGGCTTAATGAACAAAGGATAAAGGCTAGGAAGGATAATATTATGAAATTTCGACATCGACTAACTACTAACATCGTATATTGACATCGTCAAGTAATAAATAAAATTTTGATTTTTTTAATATCAGTTAGTGACTGGATGAGAGCATCATTTTTATCAAGGATACTCATTATATGTTTTGTATCAAAACACCTTACAGTATATACTCTTAAACTTTACAATACTAAACACTATAAGTATGTACTGCGAAAACTGCATACCTCTACACTTGCCGCAACTTACGCTACAAAACGTAAACAGTTTTTGTGAACGACATCAAAGTAGACTCGATCCAAAACAATATGTAGTAATCTGTAGATAGCTGCTGTGTTATCTCCCAAACAGCTTTTGTTATTGCGAATTTCTATTTCTCGGAGCGAAGGAAAACATCCAACAAAACGTGTCTATACTTTATCGAAAGACTTATATATATAGTTCCTACATCTAAAGTAAAGGAAAGAACTTCTGAAGAACTATCTTATAAGGCTTATACATTTACTTGCACTATCGTTGTAGTAGGTATTTATGACAGGAATAAAAAGTTCTGCGGACCGAATACTTTTATATAACGTACTTACAAGGTAAAAACAGTTGTTGTACAAAAGCTATAAATATTCCTATATAAGTATGGTATAGGGCGCTGCATAACCATATTTTCGGATTTTACCACGGTCGTATATTTCACATTATCAGCGTATGCAAGTTGTAGCGATTTATTTGCGGACTAAACTTTTACTTCATGGAAGAATTCAGCTGTATTAAAGATTTCACTGGAAAGAACACAGATGAAGTTACAATTAAAAGAAGAAGTGGTTTATACGAAAGAAATCAGCCTTAATTCTTCGTGCACATTGAAAACTTGCTTATAATTCAATCCTATACGCAAACGATATAGTCACTACAAGCATTTCACATTAAATGGTTTATCAGTCCTTGGCATGGTTCCACTGCCCCCTACACTGGGAAATGCGCTTTGCAGGACGTAAATATTCCATGGGCTGGAGAAAAATTTGTTTTCACAATGGACTCATTTTGTAACTTGGAAGCTGAAGTTTTAAATCTGTGACAGACAATTCAATTTACACAATGTAATATTTCTTGTTTTGTCATAGTTATTTCTTTTTACGCAATTACATGTACATATTCTCCAGCAACTGACTTAACTTCCCCTTTGACTTAAATTTAATTACTAGAAAAAGTACAGCTAACTTGTAGTTGGAAAGAGGCGATGAAAAATATTGGCAAAAATAACAAATAATCAAACTTATATTTGCAAGATACAAAGCGACGAATTGCTATCATCACAGTCGTCAACAGAACAGATATAGGTTATCAGATACAACCAGTATCCCTCCAGGGTAAACTTCATTATTGTTCTGCTTTTGAATTCTGAAATCTTTTGGTCGTCAAAGTGTGTGCTCCAAAAATGAGTACCGCGGTAAAGCCTCGAGCGTCTGAAATCAGTTCCTTGCAGCCTATTTTCCTTTCATACACATTGTCAGATGAAAAAGTTTAGTAGATGCTTTTCCCTTGAGATCTTCGCTTGCTTTAAATTCAATCATTTTTTGTAGTCATCAATATTAGTAGCCCCTCACTTCTCTCCCAGGCTCGGTTTCCAAGTAGATAGGAGTCACATTTGCAGGCTTGAATTTACTACAAAAGAAAAAAATGAAAATGCAGCCACAGGGATTTACAACTTTTGTGTGCAATAATCTTGTAAAGTCAATCCACATAACTATATGGCTACTGCACTCACGAGTAGGGAGAGCTAGGAACACCAACGATTAGAAGTTGATTCGTTTTCCAATGTATTCTCCAGAGTCCATGATGGTATCCTCTTGCATCCAAGTCCCAGATTTTAAAACACTAAAATTGCCATTAGGATTGTAAGCACCATTAGAATCGTAAACAAGTCCAGAGTAATTTCTCATTATAAATCTACCACTCTCATTATAGTGATGTCAAGTATGTTGTAAAATGTATTCTGGCATTTACCTTCGCAACTTGTAACCACGTTTTGTAGTCTCTGGGGTCGTCCATCTTGATGAACATGATATAAGCACCGCCCTATTAATATTCATTAGTTTTACCATCAGGAGATCTTATAACAACCATAATTTATACAATCTTGTCAACATAGTAAATATAATAGCGAGGAGAAGAATTTAAATTGCTAATTAGCTAAGGGTTTCTTTAATTGCACCCTTCTTACATCAGATGACGATGGAATAAAGTTGGACTCGCATGGGGATTTACTGTGATCCAGCACTTGCGCCCCACGAAGTAATTTTTCCAAAACTTTTTCGTACTCGAGTTTTTTCAGACTGTTGAATTTAAATACAAATAACCACACTTGAGTCACGTAATAACCAAGAAACATTGTAACTACCTATAATGGACTAATTCTCACAATTATTTAAAAGAATAACGGTAAAATAATACTCCTTTCAAAGTCTTGAACGCCAGGAATTGAGCCGTTTAAGAAAATGTTCAGAGGCTAATAACTTTGAAACTTAATACATACATTATTAACATATATGCTAATATGTACAATTACAGTCAATGACTTGATGACAATGTGTTAGCCCGTACCTATCTACATTGCTGAGAACAACCCCTGGAGAGGTATTAAATGACCGCTTTTTGAAGTACACGTCTTGGAAGTAGGAATTCATATTCAGACCGGAAGCCCCGAAATGATACGTCCTGGAAACGTCAGGAATTAGACATTCCCGACCTCTTCGAATGTCTGGAAGCCTCATCCACATGTCCCAGTCCCACATCTAAATAGAAAATTTTCCCACATGTTCAATTTTTACAGCCCATAAAAATAGAGTACTACAGACTTAGACATAATTATATGTATGACAAAGCTGACTCTCCGGATATAAAGCTCAGAATTCAAGAGATAAGACTAAAGCAAGTAAAACCATAATGTGTACATTTGTTTCTTGAAATAATTGAGACGTCACACACTAATAAATAAACGAAGCTGAATACTATGTATTACTGCATAACAAATAATAACTGCAGTTTAACCTTTTCTGGAGTTGGCCACCTGTGCTCGAGCTCATTCCTGTACAGTGATTTTTTAAGTATCCAACCCAGCCCTGGCATAGTCTCAACGCGGTAGAGCAGACTGGGGTCGGAACTGGTATGCTCATATCCTTGATCATTCCACGCAGAAACGCAATACAGGCTCGGGTCTTCCTCTAGCAGTCTCACCGTTTGACTGAAGTAACTACAAACAAACGTCAAGACGAAAATAACCAATGTGAACATCTGACAATCATACGCCTGCATCAAATTCTTTTCATCCCGAAAAGCATTTACTCTATCACTCACTCCTCAACCATTCCTTCTCAATATAATTCAACTGACATAAACAGCGTCATTTAATTCGAACGGGTAATTTCCTTGGTGTCTCGATAGTTTTAAGTACACAACGACCATGGCACAGCGTAACTACAACGACACCCCATGTGTTCTATACGTGCAATACAAAAAGTGGCAAAGGATTTTTACGAGTGCATTTTCAGGAATGCTTGCATAATTACTACTACGAGCAATAATCTTGTAGACACGACAGGCCATTCGAGTGAACATATGAAAGTGAAGGAAAGAGTGTGTTCAAGTATAGAAGGATAATTTTGAAATAACATACGTGAAGAAATCCGGGGATACGTCCAAATCTTCTTCAACTATGATGGCATACTTAGCTTTTGGAAAAATATTAAATGTGGCTGTTAGCGATGCTTTATAATGCTGCGAAATCCTAGCATTTCTGACTCCGAGCGGAGTATGTTGGATTCCACGAAGTCCAAAGAGTCGGCTTACAGCCATAGGCTCTTCATAATAGCCATCAATGAATACAGTCACCATGGATGGATTAGCTCCTTCTGCTGACAGCAGGGAACGTAACATCCTAGAATTGACATTTATACACCGCAAGTAGGATCAAGTTTCTTTTGAGAAAGTGAGATTCTACACCAACATGTGTAACGCTGAGAGCGTACCTGAACAAATAATGAGGTCGATTACTTGCAATAACCGCTACTGGCACATTAAAAGTAGTGAAGTTAAGGAGCTGGAAATCACAATTGTATGTTAAATTCCCTTTTTAATCACACATAATCACGGCGATAACAATGGTACAAAAATCATCACAATTTTACAACTTACAGCTGAAGGAGGTTTTGCAAAATAAATAGGAGATGGATCTTGGCAACTACAGACACTTCCATATCCTTCAATATGATTACAAAATTCTTTTCGTCGTTCATTCTCTTCTCCCGCTTCCCATTTACATTGACTTTCTGTAAAATTCACAAAATCATCATTCATTAAGCATTTAAACACAACGATATATAGGCTGCAATTAATACTTTCTCAAAGGACTTAACATCATACGACGTATACATGCAAATAAGCCATCCATGTAAAATAACAACAACCAAAACAAACCATTATTCAGTTTATTGCAGCAAAACCACCAAAGTAAGCAGTCAAGATTATCCTGTCAGTTTACTTAACACTTTACGCTTGTAAAATTCAATATGTACACGTGTTTCTCCTTTGTCTGCTTTCTTATTAAGTAAAAAGCGTCAAGAGATAAATTATATCTAGTGCAAACGTTTCAAGTTTCTGCTCATTCATTTGTAAAAATCAATTTTCTTTCCATTGATCGACTTAACAATTTGTCCGAGGAATGTGTATAGATAAGAAAAAACGTGGAGAGTGTATCGACCAAGTTTGATGCATGAACAACAATGTCTAACAACATTCACTGATATGATATACCTTCTCAAAACATCTCTTCATAAACTTATTCACTTACTCGCCATCAATCGATCACTGGAATGGAAGAATCCAGCCTGTTTGCCCATATGGCCATTTGATCAACAATGATCGTTAACATATCAAAATTTTATGTCGTGGTCGCGGGATATTGTATTCGACACCTGGATGATTTTTTACCTATATTCTATGCTGTAGTTCCGTGTAGTGTTGGGTTTTGAGAATTAATTAATTTGATTACTTATTCATAGCATTACTGACGCATACAAAGCATTTCGTGCTACTTTGTCAATAAAAACTTAAGTTTCGATAGGAAAATGCAGAACAGTATGTTATTTTATTGACCGTCCTTTTGTGTCGAAGACCTCAAACAACAACATCTGGTTTAGCCATGCATAGTCTCACATTGCCCACCACTAATGCAATTTGCATGCTCAGCTTATGGATTGGAAAGGTGCCTGAACCAAGGGAGATCTGCCAATAAGTTAAAGAAGCTACCTATCATGCTTTCAACGATTAACTTAGTGCAGCCTTTCTGTTTTAAGAACATAATCCACAAGAACAGGACTGGAACGCTATAATGTCGATATTGTTGCCATTAAGATATAAAACGGTAAGCATTCACTTGTACATATATATATATGGGCATGTCCTCTACCCTGGCATACAGCCTTGCACATATCCATATGGCGTTTTATGGTGGTAACATAATCCATAAAGAAACCTTAAAAGCTAGGACATGTTCTGCGAGATTAGCGTCTCTATACCCTTATCTAGCTGAAGTGGTCGAGCGAATAATGAGTACTTTGGCAAAATGTGGATACCGCACAAATGACAACAATTTTTTGCCACATATATATTTATACATATTGCGTATTTGCATTAAAGTCATTTATAGTTACAATGATAGGAAACTCCTTGGAAGGCAACGTACCTTGTAAAGTGACGAGTGGAACTTGTACTTTTAGGTTTACCGGTGCTCCCCACGAATGAAATTCTGTGCTTTTACTGTACTCTTCGGCAAGGGCTTTTCGAGGGGTTTTCTGAATTAAATCACTCTTTCTGGTAACCATCGCCCACATATCTCTCCATCCGAGATTCTTCGCCCGCTCTGACCCGAATCGGGAGAGTATATCTCGAGCATTGCTTTTCATTTGAAATGTTCCTTCATCCTGGAGGAAAGAGAAGGAAAATAATCCAGTTAGCAATTATTCAGGTTTAGGAGAAGTGGCAGCTAAGTAAATATATATCTTCACGAGGGAAGTTGAACAAGGATTAATGACGAGATACGATAGGAACAGGCAATAAAAAGTACACAGAATACTTATAATGTTCACCTTTATAGCGCATATAACGATTCTACCGTTTGCTATCATGTTTAGGAATAAAACCATGGCTTCATCTTCATGAGGAGAGTACGTATCAAAAACACGTTGTGCCATTACACTCCCAGTGGCTTGATTAAGGATAAGGACATGAATCCCGCGACTCTTTCCCGGTTCACTATCTTCTAAAATCTAGCATTTGATAGAAAAAAAAATGTTTGATAATCATGATTGATACTGTACGACTCCACCTTGAAGAATTCATGCGTGCGTAGAATTTCCCTTGGCCAACGTTCCGCATCATGGCTCGAAGTCATCAAGTGCAACGGATTTTATTCAACATATTACTTGTCGCATCATATAATAATGATTACGCATTCGCATTTTTATGAGTAGATTTTATAATCAAACGATGATGTACTGGCATTGGCAAAACCATCATTCGACATGTATTAGGTTTTATTTGTACAGAGTAAAACATAACTTACTGTAGCACCGTCCACATTGACCACCACACGTGACTGACTTGACCAGACTTCAATACTCAACATACGAGGACCAGATTCTGATACTTTACTACCAGCAGCTACTTCAGCTCCAGGGCGGACCACTGGGTTGCCAGCATTCTTCCAACGCCCTTTCCACCACTCCTCTGAACCAGCTATGTATAATTTTATCAAAATTGTAAAATGTACAAAAACATACAGTTCATAATTATTATTGTCGAAATTCTACTCCCTATTATACGGTTATTGCTCAGGCATGAAACCCAGCTGAGCCGAGAAGCATAAAAGAGGAGCTTTACCAGAAATGGAAAGAGCCGTAGGTAGAAGTTGTGGATACTGCTGCTCTAGTTGTTGCTGTTGATACTTCAATCGCTTCCCAGTCTCCACGATGAATACGACGTTGAGCCCAATGGTAATAAGAAGTATCATTACCACGATTACCTGATCGATTTAAAAACACTACCATATTATTTTCTATTCAGCCATTGTACGCACCCTATTTCCTAAAATGGAAAAATTGATACTGAAATCATATACAATCAAGACGAAAATCAAGAGAAAACTATATCACACAGCAGGCATACCATTGCTTTACAAGGCTCTAATATATCATCAATTTCCATAGCCCATCAGTATTAGCAACTGACAGCAAGTGCACGATTTATTAAAAGAAGTTCTTGAATACTAACAATGGCCTAACCATAAGGTGTATACCTTATGTAAACAAAGATCAACAGATCAGCATCCATCCGGAAACACTGATTTGTGGTGTGATAATAGAAAAAATCCGTGGATTGTGGCTAAAAAGCACGAATAAAAAATACTAAGTATTAAATAATAACTTTTATGGCCACTCTCTCCAAATACATTCATGTCTACAAGAGATATGTAGCTATGATAAAAAAACTGTAATGGACCCGAGTTTCTCTATAATTTTGAGCTACAAACAGGCTAACAATAAGATCACACATAAATGTCGTCATTAACCATTGCAATCAGGATTATGTTTTTGCAGCAGCTTTCAACACTACTAGAGGTTTTGATGGAAATAACACGGAAATGACCAAGTCTTGTACTGTTGAAAAGGCAAATATGACCATCGTCAATGGATTCCCGCAACACATAGCCATTTTTTGCCTTTTCAACGCACAACGATGATATTTCCAACTTCAAATTCAAAAAAGTGTCTCATTGACTGTTTGTTAGCCAAGTGTGACGGATTGCATATACCTAAACATGTGCATACATCCCTACATCCATAAATGCCGACTAAAACTTTTGGTTCAAAAAGTCTAGAAATGTATGTACCATAGCTCTTGTTCAGTTTTTAACAAGATAAAATAAATACATCAATAGGGGGTTCAAAAATTCATAACTGCTTTCCATTTAAAAACTTTTGCTGCGGAGATTTAAAAATTGTGAATATTTCATGACAACATGCTACAGTCTTCATGCTTGAAGCCTAATAGATTTATTATAGTTTCGGGCTAAGTACAAACTTATAACACCACAAGTGTTGTGACAAAGGTGAGATAATCGTGGGGTGCTTTCCATTATTTTAGCTATATACATGGAAAATATAAAAGGGAGGCTACTATTAACAAGCGATTATGGTTCATTTAGAAAAGAGCTGAAAGGGGTCGTAAAGGGAATTATTATTAGATACAAAGATTGTGTAAAACGTTTTTTTACCTGAAGAACCTTTTTACAAACTCGTCTTCGGGTATTCAAGGATCTTGCAAAGTAGAATCGCCGATGTGGAATAAAAAGTGTCGGCTGAAAGAGAGCACTCTTGCTCTCCATGATGAGATCAAGAAGAGACCGGCTTGAGGTACTCTACTGATACTTCTTCCATTACTTTATTTTTCAAAATTAGCCTACAACTTTATACTTCTCCAAGCTAACGATCCATTGTTTTGCAAATGAGATCAGCTTTAGAGGACCACATTAAGCTTGATCCTCGTCCTGTGTTTTAGGTGGTTGTAGACTCGGCCGACGCTCTCGTTGTTTCACCTCCGCTGCTGCCTTTCTTCACGTCTCCACTCCGTCTGTATTAACACTAACAGTAAACAAAGGAATAGAGAATCGATTCTATTAGGACATAAAGGCTATGATGATGGATCCATCAAACTACCATTTTCGTATATTTTTGGTATCTCGAAAAAAAAGAAAAAAATCAATGTTCGGAACCTAGAATCCACATTTATACATATGAAGCGTCATCGAGAGACAAAGCTACCATCAATGATCAAAGTACACATACATTGAAACCTCACTGAACATACAGGAGATTTCCAGAACACAGAATAGGCTCACACAGGACTTATACTAGTACAAGAGCCTTCAAAAATATAGAAGAAACCCAAGCGTACAAAAATCTGCAGAGAGCCAGAGTTTTGTTGAAAGTTTGTTGAAGGCCCGAGAGCAAAAGACGCGTGCTAACCGAAACACTAAGCTTTCCTCTCATCATTTTCACTTCAGCTTTTGCCTCTCTATCGAATATTTCTATACAAATTTCCACTTTATCCTCCCAGACCAAGTCATCATCAATTCTACTCATCCTTCCTTTACCTATTCAGGCTCAATGAGAGTCACGCAGTCTTGTCTTGTCTGTATTATGTAAACCCAGGGCACCCCACAAAATGCTTCGACGTTGATTAAAAATTTTACCAACCAACAGAAAAGCATGTAGAATTTTTACAAATCTGCTTCAAACTTTCATGTTACCTACAGCAGCTAATTTATCTACTACCTGCAAGAAAAATCTATCTAGGATACCGTGATGTATATCTACACACGATTCTTCAGGGTAGATGTATGCAATTACTTACATTGCGCTATTTTTTATTACCAGCTGGTTCCATTTAATTGTCACTTAGGAAATCAAGTTGCGACTGCTGCATAGAACCTAAAGTAATGTCTTCATTTGCAAATAATTTAACCGTACTCCACTTTATGGACGCAAAATAGCCTCATGTATAAAGTGTACAATCACAGTGAGATCGAATGAAGTTTGCATAGGAAGGAACCTAACTCTTGAAGTCAGTCCCCTGGTTTATGTTTAAATAAACATATAGGTACATTTTATATTTAGGTTGTATAATATACTTATACTTTAGTATTTCGGCAATATTCTGGAATTGGTTAAACCTGGCTGCACGTGTATTCAGAGTATAACTTTGGACGGCATATTACCAGACAATACATACTATGCTGTCATCTAATAAATTACTTTCAAAGTCCCTGTCTCTGTTTTGTATAGTTTTATCAATTTGTAGCACTTTCCTGACGGTGTAGCTGCAGTAGAACGACATGATTCAAGTAGACAGGGAGTAGGTAAGAATGTAAATGAATGCTGGGCTTGCATTTCTCCAAGTTACAAACAATGCGACTCCAGCAACAAAGTAAAAGTAAGCTGAATATTCTGGTTCTGCACAAGAATCTTGCATCATTAAGTCTCCCATCTCGTTGTGTAGGTTGTACCTGCAGGTAGGTACAACCATTTTCATTCGTATACTGCGACACAACCAATTAAAACGCCACAAACCAATTATTATTTATTTTCAATTTCTTTGTAGTGCTGAAAGGACTTCAATGAATTATGACTTGATGCTATTTACTGCACAGTCTACTGCATTACGATAGTTAATAAATTGAACTTGTATGTAATTTTAACATGAATTGCCATTGTCTTTCGACAGCATTAATTATTTAAGTTGGCAATATATTTAATCATTTGGATTGACGCCTACAGTAGATAAATAGTGGTTGCAGTATGAAGTCGTTTTTGCCCAATATTTAGCAACATTGCTACAATGTATTTTTAATGTACCTAGAAGGCAAGGATGAATAATTTTGTTACACATATAGGGGTTAAAACAGGACAAAAAAGCTGCAGAGCAACGACAGCAAAGGACGTATTGTAGGGAATAATGCAGATTCAAAATGTAGAACAATCTCAGTTGACATTGAAGCCTCCGTTTTCGTCTTCACACCTCATGATTAAATTAATGCCAAAAAATTTTGTGCTACTTAAACATTCTTGGCATTTAGCAGCAGTTCGGATTTCTTCCCTTGAAAATGCATAACCCTTCTATTCTACATACACTGGCGTTTATCTCCTTGAACAAACGACATTAATGTTGTGTATCATGAATGTATATGGCAAATATTAAATTTTGATGCAACTATGTAGCTACATATGTACCATCAGAGTGCAACTTCCTACCGCACTTATACGCATCAGTATGCACTTGCACAAAGGATTAAATGTCCAATCATTTTCCCCTAAAAAATGCGCAATAATACTACAGCGTAATAGTCGCAAAGCTTTAATTTCACATCATCTCTGAAAAAATTTAACAATAGTGAAGGGTATTATTCATACTCACTGAATAATGTTGTTATTATGGTGGAGAGACTCAAATTATCAAGCATGTTACACTAAAGTGAGTAATAATAATAGGTAGCAAGTAGCCACGTACGACATAAGCTTCACGTTTCGAAGTTAAGATCCCTTTTTTAGAAGTATAGACTCACTTCGTGTGTAGTAAATAAATAATTTGTGAAAATAGACTCTCTTGAGGTGCTAAAGCATGCATAAAATCGTTTTAGAAGAGATATACTAGCTAATTCTAACTCTGCAACATCAAGTCTTACATCATTGACAGATGTAAGTGGTTCAGTGTGTAGTAGTAGTGAGTGTCTATACGAATGACACTTATTTGGGGGCGAAATTATTTAATACAGTCCTTTATTCAACCAGCCTCCTCTCAATGGAGGAGAAACAGGACAATAGTGAACTGTTTAGAGATAAAATTGAGTGAAGCGGAACAATTACAGGAAGAACAGATGAAGGAATCACATTGCGAGCCCCATTATTTCTCATTCTACCTTCCCTCACATGATATAATGATCCTCTACTGATTCAGCAACATTCTCATTATCCTCTCTTACAGCATGTTTGACCAAACACAGTTAGTATATACACTTGTATAAACCAATATAGTTTAAATAATAGGTAACTATAGTTAAAATAATTACGAGGCATATAGAATTACAATACAATTTGACTAATAGGTTCGTATATGCACTGGCCCTTTGTCAAACGTAACATCTTCGCAAGCATTAGACACCAATTGTACGACAAGGATAAGAAGTACATAAACCATGACAAACCACATGTACACTTACGACGAATATGAATTTAAATTATACACTCTTACCAAAGTATTTGTGAATGGACCGCTATATCAGAAGAACAAAAAAAAACAGACCAATTGCTCACGTCAAAGCTATTCATTTCTTTTCTGAGGTGGAATTCCTTGTCTTAAGAGCAAATAAAGGATTCTTTTTTCTGCACCGTTCCTTTGTTTACTGGTACATGTCCAATTTATGACACAATGAATTGGCCAACTTCTGGCATGAACTGCATTTGTGGTACCGCCAAAGTAAAGGGGAACTTAGGCATACACACATAGTGCTCCAGAATGGTAAGTTAAAAAATTAAATCCACATGATCTACGATTTTTCTCTATTACTTGCCCTAATGACGGGTATTTAAGTATCTACACATATCTTCCTTGGCACTTCCTCGGCAAGTTTTCATACTCAATTGATAGCCACAAACGAGCCCAAACCTTCAATTATCATTGCAAAAATGCTGAAGAATGGTGTTTATGATGGCGATTTTCGATACAATGCTGTGGCTCCCGTCATTATCCTCTCGTAGTACAATGAAGAGCAGAAGAAGTGCACGAATCTTCCGATAAGACAACTTTTCTTTCATGATGAAAACTTCAAAGTTGTTTACATTCATGACCCATACATTGGACCTATTTTCTATTACCACAGTTTACTACTAGAGCAATTTGTACCTTCAGCATTTTCCAGACAAATCATTGAATGGCTTGAAGCCGTTCGTGGCCTAGTCCCTTCATTGGGATATAACTGATACTTGCCCTGAGCACCTTTAGACGTTGTCAGTACGTTTACGTTCTACAACTTTTTGCATGCCAAATACCAAAAGAAGCCTCAACAGGGAAACAACAACTAATTCGTTTGAATACGTGCGTCGTTCGCCCTCCCTACATGATCACGATGCATTTATCAGTCAAAAATATTTTCATGCGCGTATACATACATAACACTACACTTACATATTAGTATAAACATATTTACATAGTGTAATGCTACCATAAAAAACACATACTCAGCAGCAACAAATCCCAGAGAACAGACAAGTGGAAAGCACAAAAAATACATTATTTTATTGCTACTTGAAACTTGTATAGCGAACTGATGGGGAAACAAACTAGTCACACTGCAGACTGACAAATCTACTAGTGCCCATATCTCATCGTATATGAACAGTTTGCTAGTTGTGAT
This sequence comes from Lipothrix lubbocki, assembly GCA_034696945.1. Classification (NCBI taxonomy): domain Eukaryota; kingdom Metazoa; phylum Arthropoda; class Collembola; order Symphypleona; family Sminthuridae; genus Lipothrix; species Lipothrix lubbocki. Next base: position 47,392 of record JAQGAK010000585.1, on the reverse strand, counting down.
GTACAAGCTTGTTGGAAAACTGTACAGAAAATTTTCCCAATAATACAAACGAAGAGGTCAACCCACTCTGATGGTTTTCTGCTCGCTCATTATGTGCGAGAACTTCACAGGTCTACCGTTGTTGTTGAACTTAAGTCAAAAACTTGGACTTAACAAACTTAAAAACCGGCTATCTACGTAATGTAACAAGATTTGACATTGTCTCGTTACAATAGAAATGAGTAGCCAGCCCCGAGGAGTGCTTACCGCATGCACATCAGTAACTGGTATATTGTAGTGTAAAAACTGTATCGTAAACAGAGACAAGACAGCCTGACTCTCAATCGTTCATCAGGATGTATGTGTGTTTCACCTTTGACCAAATCAAGCTCCAAGTTCCCATTGGTAAGACCATAAGAAATTTTTGCCCTTTCCTAAACTCATAATTTTAGTACCCGGTCACTAAATGAACGCTTAAGGTAAATACCGCAGGTGAAAGGAAATTAGAGAAGAATGCCAATTATACGGTTGAAGCAGAATTCATCTCTGGTGCATTATTATATACCACGTTAATTCATAGAAGGTCCACACGCTTACAGGTAAACTTGGCAATGATATAGTTTACATATAAGCCATACATACATCCCTGGCTCATCCTTATAACCTTATCTCTATATATAACCGTAACTTCAAACTTAATTGAACCAGTTACTACATTGGAGGAAGTTTCTTCGTGATAAATTGTCGGTTAGGATGGGAACAATGAACAATGTTAAAGGACCAAATTATGGACCAAGATAGCTATATGCCGTTAGCTCAATACTGACATATGCAATGAGATATGAATAACAATATCGTAAAATGGCCTCTGTTGAAGTACAGAAGGAAGTTACACATATACGTATATGTAACTATGGGAAAAGCATAGTTATAAGGATTCTGGAGAAGGACTTACGCATTGTTTTGTAAAAACAACGTATGTTGTGCTACATTGCTAACCTGACCACTCGTGTAGTCAGAGCCGATTTAATGGTGAGAAATTCTTCTCGTGTACATCTACTGACACCCCTGATATAGTCTGTGTATTATTCTGATTATGTCTTTAAGTTGTAGTATTACATCAGTCATGCAATCGTGAATCTAAGAAGCTCCTTATGAAGTTGCAGCTATCTGAAGATATTGGAATTGAGACAAAGCTTAATTTCCTCTTAAATGTCTTTGTAGCGGTTCTTCATCCGAATCCTTCCTTTTGTTAGATGCCACTCATAGACAATAGGTTTTCCCAAGTGCCAACATTATAGCCTCCGCACTGTGTAAACACATGTGAAGAGCTGAGCAGAGCTCAAATACATACAAGGACGAGCCTAAGACTTTTGCACGTATACACGGGAAACGAGATTAATAGATACGCTGGTGGACGCAGCGTAAACCTTGGGTTTATAGCAGTAGAGTAGTATCTGTATTATCATTCTTGCTATTGTTGTTACGGTTCCTTCCAGCCTAATACATGATGGTCAGTTGCAATTCGCATGAAACCACTCAAATTATGGAGGTACGCGGTTACTAGTTCAACTTCTACCAAAGTCTATGCTATTACGTGTGTTTGAAGCTTTTCGGCTATGCGCTAGCTACTAAATCTGGGTTTAAAGTTAAAACAATGGGATGACGACGGGTACATAAGCAATCCCTTAAAACACAAACTTTATTTTGCACACTCATGAACATCATATAAACAACCATATGAAGTAATCTAGGTTTGTGCGGAGTTTGTATCATTTCCATGAATTAAGCACGCACACATTCAATAACGTTTCTGGCTTTTTTGGTAAAGCTGTGCATGTACGTAAGTACATTCATTGAAAGAGACACATGGTCCTAAATCCAATACCACACTTCAGCTCCAATCCTCATTACTTACAATTAGCTCTGGTTTTATTATCAAAAACTTGTGTGACAAATTAATTAACGTAATACTAGAAAAAATCAAGCTAGCCACGAGACATACGCAGACAATTCTTATGAATTTCCGCAACTGCCCCAAAAAATTTCATCCTACCTCAAAACTTACACATCTCCTGTGTTGTGCAATTCTGAGCAATAACAAATAATAGAACTCATTGTCAACCACCCTAATCCTCTAACATAACGAATTTATCATGAATGGGTGACCAAAACCGTTTTTGTATTCTCTTTTTTTGCAAAACATAACATGACCATCCGTGGGGAATAAATCCTTCTGACAAAAAAGTCATGACAGTTCTGTTTTGAATCAAACTACGTTTTCATGCTTTTTGGTGACGATAGTAGAGTCGAGTAAAAAACTTTGCAACGAATCTAAAAAATGTTGGCAAATTTATCAGGCATGGTTTGTGGTAGCCAAGTTAAAGAGAAAATGATTTGGAATGCTCACAAAATACATTAAATACTTTAGGTCGTAATAATGCTTACGCTACGAAACATTGAGTTATGATTTCTTATAAGCTTCGTTTTAACTAAAAAACCCAAATGAGACAAAAATGATTTGCCGTTGGGAGAAAAATTGCTAAAATAATGGAAACGAAGTTACACATGCATTCTGAAAATTAAGTGGAGTGTCAAGGTTTGATATTTGAGAGTCGCATGCTTTATGTGCAGTATCCTGTCTGCCTGTGCTGATTCAAAGATCTTCCCTATAAGTTTAAACATTCATCTCTTTACTTTCTTTTGCATCTAATAAATACTTGATTGCAAATGAATACATTAGTGGTAGCCTCAAAGGAGCCTTTTCTTTTCTACTGATACGTTATGTGTATTATCGCAGTACGTTGTGTATGTATTATTTCAGTATGGAATAGTCTCAGATTATTTTCAATTAAAGGAGTGCCCAAGCTTTTGCTGGTACATGTACTCATACATGTACTTAAACATTCATTTGTGGAATTCTACTATTCCCTTTCTTCTTCCTATTTACCACTCTTTCAGTCAACTCCACTCTCCATCATACGAATAGTTTAGATGTTCAAGGAACGGCAGTAAATTTGGGATGTTCAAGTAGAACGTTTCACAACATTTATTCAATTGTTATAAACCCGCTCGATTTTGATGTGTAACGCTTTCTTTGATTAAAGTGTATTTTTATGGGCGCAAATTGCTAATTAGCATATCTGTAAATGTAAACATCGTTGTGAATATTGCCAAGTAGGGATTGTAAGGAAATAGTCAGCATGGTAAGGGTGGACGGTACACCTACCCACTCCATTCTGGAACGTTCTATTTGAAAGACTCCAACTCAAAAGAGTTGGCGATTAGCTGAATTGGTTGTAAGTTCCGAGATCTTGGTTGTAATTTGTAACCAGGAATAAAGTTACGATACTGACAAGTCACAAATTGTGACTCACAATGGGAAAGTTATGTATCCTGAGTATACAGACTTGAAGCAACTGACTTAGTGACTCTGACTGAGTATAAAGTATCAGAAGATAGTGAGTAGAGAGTAAAAAAGAAGAAAAAGAGTCTCATGCCGGCAACTTTATCGCCTACTGATAACTATAAGCTGAGCAAAGCACCCATGTCGCCTTGTGCGTTTAATATCTCTTGACATTATTTTACTCATGCTCATCAAAGTAATTTAAAGAGTATATTGCTTTAGAGAGAGAGAGAGAGAGAGAGAGAGATGCAACCAAGTAATGTATAATATGCAGGAAAGAAGTTGTAAAATAACTTTTCTTAAAAATTAAAGCATCGTCTTGCTCAAGTACCAATTATTAATGCTTCAAGATGCTTTCCTTTGCATGCGTCCTAATTTAGCCACTGCACCATAAGCAAAAAACGATAAATCTAGCAACACTACTTCTCCGCTCATATATATATACTAAAACCTTATACACATAGTCACTACGTACTCGGCTTACTAATTCCCATCACAATATATAGACAGACGTATACATAACAAATAGACATTGTAGATATAATACAGGATTTTCCACTCACGGAGCACTTGAATTTCAAACAACAGTTAATACTTTATTCCAGTGGAGAATTTCCACATGAACACAAAAACGTGAAAAAAACATGACGCCAGATTCCTAACTCATGCAAGGTGTCTATGTAAGTATATTTCACAATAATACTCTACTTATGCTAGTCAAACTAAAAATACAAATATTAATATCACTTTTAGTTACTCCTACATGTAAACGGAGAAGTTTCAGAAAAGTTTTTTGTTCTTTTAAGGTTTTGTTATCATAATAACCACTTCTATCGCACAAGCGAATTTAGCTTTCTCACTGGATTCTATAAACAACAATTATTATTTAAATTTGAAGTGAATGTTATAAGAAATTCCTACATGAGCAAAGCAACTTTGTACATAGTGAAGCTCCCCATTGGAACAATGTATGTACACAGTGCAAGAAGAAAGTTTAATAAGAAGAAATTGCAAGCGAAAAACGAAGAATACATATACATACTATTTAGTTTGCGTAGAGGACAAAAATCCTACACTAATATATATTGATACATATATGACATAGTAGTTGGCTGAGACATTATAGTTGTCGTTAGAGGCGTAAAAAATGTTACAGAAGTTTGCAAGACAATATTTAAATGGTTGTTTCTCCACAGTAGTTTTATTGAATTTCTTGATTGCAATTGAAAATTTAAAAAGCCAAATGCTCTCTACTATACTACAATACAGTAATAGCCATGTTTTTCTAGTAGTATGTTACTTGAGAATGAGAGGTTGTCTCATATTATTGAGTGTAATATGGTTGCAGTGACATGAAAACTTTCTGCTTTCAGTACAACTACATATAGATATATTGTATGTCGTTGTTGTTGCAATATGTTCAAGTCCGTCACTTGTCATGAGCTGCAGCGCTCGTTCCTCTTCTTAATGTAATCTCATTTTAACTATCCGTACTTAATATCATCACTCATGACCAGATATTGTCAAGTCAAAATATGTGTAATCGCTGTGTTGTATCTACATGTACACTTGTACATGTCTTTACTAGCATACATAAATAGGTATACTATAGCTAGAGGCCAGAGGCGTAAAAGATCAAAAATAGTAGCTTTGTACCAATCAGTATTAAACTATAAAGAAAATTCAGTGACATAAATGTATTGCTTTGATTTTCTTCTTCTCTCCAACACATTCATGTCTCCTTATATCACCAAAAATCATCAGCGGAGACAAAACGTGGAAAATAATATTTTTGCAGCGGCATATATGACTACTGCATCGTGAAAAAAAGCTTTTCAACATCAGTTGAACATTGACAGCGAAATCAAACCCATTGATATTCATACTTCCAACTGTGGCACACAAAAAACAATACATATGTATACCAAAACAAAATACAATACATATTAACAAAAGAATACTTTTTTTTTACAGATGCGACTGCCCACTAATAATTATTTTCACACCATAGGCGAGTAATAGCGACTCACATGTACGACTATTAAAAATAATATAAAATCTCTACATCTTTGCCTTCACATACATCATACGTGAGGATGGGGTTAAGTTACTACCTATATTACCTCCATTGCGTGTCGAATTCCGAACAGTTTATACGTACTGTGAATACGTACGATACAGTTCATTGATATGGCTTCTAGGAGAATATTATGTGTTGGTATGTAAACTAATAAAATGTCAAATGTTTTTATGCTACGACCGTTTGCCATCAGATAACCTTTAAATTTTCCTGTGCGAGATCTTCAGTAAAAATCAGACGAGGTATACACGTGGAAAAATCGTAAATATTATATATTTTTATTATGTACTTTCAATACTTATAAAAATCACAGTAAAAAATTGCAGCAAACGGTCTTATAGGAGGATGTTAAAGATCTACATAGATAGAAAATATAAAAGTGATATTTTAATAACTTTAAAAATAGTAGCATCCTCAAAGAAAAAATATCAAGCTGCGCCCCTACATAAAGAACCCATAGTTAATGTGCCAATAACAATGCAATGAAGCCTGTGAAATTATTAAAAGGTCCTAAGGGTCGTTATGATTCTAGTTTGCAAAATTTATGGCTTTGCCGACGAAGATGAGAATATGATAAATGCAAGACCTGCCCATATCATTCATCAAAGAGGACTTTACTATGGAAACTCAATACAATGTCAATGTTGCTATGTAGATGATTTTGCAGAGACTTCATCAAGCTATCGAAGTATGCAGACCTCAAAGCTGAACACATTCCTCCTATGTGTGCATATGTATCCACGCTGTTTGAATGCTGTGGTTGACAAACATAAACAGCAAACAAACGTGCTGACAAGGATCGGCGTATTTCCGCTGCCGAACAAACTAACTGTTGTTTTCTATTTTTGTAAAAATCGGACGACATATTTTGCACAAACATCAGGTTTATTCAAAGAATTTTAATGACGGCGTAATGTAAAATTTTTTCCCACTTTTAAGATAAGAATAGGATAGTAATAGAAATGAGAAAATGTGACTTGGGAGCGTATTTTGATTTTTTGCAATTATTTTTGAGATTATCTCCCAAGAAAATAGGCAAGCTCCCATGAAAGGTCTAGGTGTTACAGAACTAGACAAGAGTCTTGTCGTAATTCAAAATATACTTGTGATTTTTGTCTGCATCCTTCCTTTATACATAGCACTATAAAACCTGAGGATGGAAACGGATACAATCATTCGTGAGGCGCGATAATTTTGTAGAGATACTCCTACATGTCCCTACTGTTGTAATGAAATTCAACTTTTTATGTATGTATATACTGGGGTAATGCCCTATCTAGTATGTACACTCAAACATTCTATTACATTTAGGCATTCGCATGTTCTTATCAGCTCAAGTATTACGGTCTTGTTTTCCCCGATCCGTTTCATGTCACCAATGTTTTCCTCCTCTTCCATTTAATCTAGCAAACATCCACAAAACTAGGACGTGCTCAACGCCTTAAAAAGTCAGATAATTTATCGAGTGTACTTCGAAAACTCTGGGATGATGAAAATCCTCTTAAGAAAAATTACTTCTTACGTCCCAATACAAGGGAAGTGTTGCAAGAGGGATTTAACAATGCAGAGCAAGTTTGTTGCTCGAAGTAAACTATACGACATCGTCCAAATTAGATTGGAATCAAGACGAAGGAATTATTAGGTGAAAGATATGTACTTCCAAAGTAAATTGTTCCTTGAATGGAGAGTTTTCGGCGACGGATGAAACTTTAGTTTGAATGACAATGCGCGTCAGAGAATCCGAATACCCCTATAATTGTATACATTGTGCGACTTGAGAATGGCAAGAGCTGAAGAAAACCGATGAGTTGATTGAATTTAAGCAAGTATTTGGCACGTAATCAGATATGAGTGAACGTTGTCAAAACCAGACCAAAGAGGCTTAGCGAAGCATTAAATTTGGGATGAAACCAAAACAATTCTTGACTTTCAATCATCCGTTCCATACGATAACAAGAGAAAAAGGTCAAAGATGAGTCGCCGAATTCTTAATTTCCTCGCTTTCTTTACGGTCTCTTTATCTGCTCGTGCTTATTAATAAACTAGGGAATTTGATCGTCGTCTCTGAGTAATTATAAATTGTAGAGCACCCATGGTACCCACTGTAGATGGAAGTTACTTTCACGATAAATATTTCTAGAATGTCGGATGGACATTGGATAAACAATAAATACTTATAGGATGGAGCATATAATTATGCGTGACAGTATTGTTAAATATTGTATTATTGCAGAGAGCTATTACTGAAGGAATTTTGTTGTAATCATATGGCACGAAGATGCATCTATGTAAAAGAGACGAGCCCAAGTTTGATGCGAAATTGATTTGTGAACATGTGCATATGTAGATACTTAAATCAAATGGAAGATACAGAAAGTATATGGCTTATTGAGACAAGCTCCCATGAGGCAAATGCATTTATGCCAATGGATATTTGTCATGTTAAAAGAAGGTTAGGGGTATCATGAGTGTAAGATGAATCCCTCCATTGATACTTACATGGAATTGCAAAGATAAAATTTTCAAATACGGCTCAGATATGTACACCATGACTATATTTATTGTATCCTGGCTCACGGGTTTCCCCTATTGTGTCCGCGACACAGAATGAACTGCTTGACTACTTAATCAAAATCAGGAGTGCATAGGAAGAACTTTTGTATACATGTACTCGTACAAACGTAATCGCATTTGAATATCAAAGTATACACACTAGAGAAGAAATGAGAGCTGCATGACGACTATAGATGAGTCTCAGAAAAAAGAGCGTCTCAAGAGCATAGAGCATCCTCTTTTTCTATTAATGATCAGATTAACCTGGTTTCACAATTGCAATTCAAGGCGCTAATATCTCCTTTTATGAAGATATTCCTCTTATCATTTCACTTTATAGTATTTAGTATATGAGAGATTTTTTATTTTAAAAGTGCTTTGTAACTCATCTGCACTGTAGAAATTCATTCACTGCTGAAAAAAGGTTTTTCAAATATGTACTTCGCATCGGCCATAACATTATTAGAACACATCGTCCATATCATTATTATTAAAGCACCACCAACAGCTCGACGACAACCTGCGCTGCAAAGTTGCAATAAAAAAATTGCAACTTTAATAACAACTTATGGTGGCTGGCAAGATTCAAAACAACTGGTTCTTTTGATCGATACAGCTACTTTATAATTTTTTTTACTATACCTATTTCATTTTTCTCGTCAGCTGTACAGCACGCACCCCAACAATTTGCACATAGCCACTCAATCAATAAGTATCATTAAATTGTATCAATCATTTGTTGAGCGCTGGTGCATATATTTGAATTGAAAAAAATCAACAGCTATAATTACGTTTAATGAAATGAGACTTGAGTCATTGTAAAGGTACAATAAAAGAGTTAATTTGAAGAAAAGATCTAGGCATGGCATATAGGCACACTAACCACGATCGTTTCACTTGATCTTCATTTGCATAAGAAAGTAATACTAGTTCGTGTAGCTTGAATGTAGATTGTATAACTGAAAAGAGTACCGTGCAATGGAGACCCTTTATTACAATGTAAACGCATACGGAAAAGCAAAAGCAAACTGTTCAAACACGAATCATTTTCATGTCAAGAATCCTACCATTTTAATATTTACACCATCCCTAAGTTGTGACCATTTGGCCATATACAAGTAACTCAACAAGTCAAACAAGACCTTGATATATGGACTTTTTGTACATTCTTAAGCTTCATTCTCGTCTTGACCGAGGAGATATTCCCATATGTAATCACGTATTCTGTTTATGTATTTCCTTCATATATGCATGCAATTTTACGGTATACGATTATGCAGAGGTCGATGCGTTGGCTTAGCTGCAGTGCTTGCCAAGTTATTCGAACGGCCTTGCCATTTGTTTCTACCAACTTGGTAGAAATTCTTTGTTCATTGTTGCTGATTGGAAATCGTGAATGTCCAACTGAAAGCTTCTCACCCGTATTTTACCTCCTCTGGTGTACCTTGCGCTACCAAAATTCCATACGAGGCATGATAAGTCAAGTGTTCACAACAAGTAACCTATGCAAACTAATGTTTATGTGTAATGTTTTTGTTCAATACAAAAAGAACATTTGGGGCCCTGGTGGTTCGAGTAATTTGGAAACTGTTGTGTGGTAATTAAATCTAGTCTGGAGGGCTTGTAATTAAATACGAAATCAGTTGTGAAAATTCTTTTAAGTTAAAAGGTCAAAGATAAGATTAGTGGAAGAAACAGTATTAATCGCTGATTTGAACATAAATGTCACTAATGTCATCAGGATGTCTCGAGTAATATCTTCCTCAGTATAAAATTCATGTACGTCAATTGACACTCATCTCTCCTCTACACAGCCTCATCACTGTGGATATGCCCCGTCAATCTCTTGTCTTTTCATCTACCCATCCCATAGATCAAAGACAGAACAAAGGAGATTAGTTATAGCAAGCTTTCTACCACAAGGCGTCTTTATATCCGGACAGATGAAACATGCATAGGTCCGTTTATAGAACAATCCCTTCCACAACTGAGTTCCCATGTGTATAAAACGTGCGTAAATATTTCAATCATAATTATCGCAACTCTGTTGTTAATGTCTTCACAGAGGAACAAGGTGTTAGTGCAATCAAGATAACACGTACAAACTTACGCCTTCATAATTTACGCTTATCTTCTTACAAACCATGTAGCGAGCCTTGTTGAAACCTCTACAATTTGATAACCTTATAATATGTTAAGATGAGTATTTAAGAATCCCATGACAGTGTGAGGGTGAAACAATGCTCGTATTTTTTAAGGATAATACTGTACACCAAGGGAGAAGATAACGAACTTCATGACTGCATAGAGCAATATATTGAAAACATGCATTCTTATGTAAAATGGTGCGTGTGCCTAATCACTTAATCAGGATGATGATGATGATGATTATCATACTTTAATATCACGGACATTTAATCGCTGGAAAAATCTTATTTCATGCATTCAAGATCGACCTCCACTTAAGTTCTAAAGTTATGGTGAATCTTATCGATTCCTGCTATATTTGCATGGGGTAGGCAAATGATTCCTTCAAATTATTCCTTTAAGTTATTTATTAGAAGTCAGGATGGGATAGAAATACGGAGAAGGTACTTATTAACTTTTTGAACGGCAATGATGAGAAGAAGCTTGGGCTGTGGCAATTAGGGTGAATTGCCAAGAGTAATAACCGACGATGAACGAACCCAGAGCTGCAAAATTTTAAGCGATAATGAAAATGAGCCATTAATGAAGAAAAACCTAGCCAACCACACAAAAGTGAGCATTAGTGAAGTTAACGATTAGATGGGAAGCTAAAACACTTAAATTTTTTTTTCAGTAAACTTATGCCGTTTGGGATACACCGAAAGCCGTCTTGAATATCTTGTGTATCCCGCTACCCGGCATGTGCCCATAACTTTAATACTGGTGAACGTACAGTAAGAATTAACGTACGTAAATCCGTTTGGGTAGGGTCTATTCTTCTCGACTGAATGCTGGAAAACCTATAGTAATGTATATACATAGGTATACAAGCAGAATGTGCAAAATAGACCTCTCCGAGAATTGCTCTGTATATATTTTATGTATGTATATTGCTGCTGATGGCAGACTCATGTACGGGGTTTGTAGACACGATTCCTAACTCTCTTTCCACATAGTCCAATAGATTCAATCGATCCATTCAAAGATCTTGCGTGCAAAGGAACATTATGTACGATGAAAAGAAAAGCTTGCTAAAAATGTCCAAAGACAGGCTACATACAATATGATTGTATAAGAGAAAATAATTTCATTCCCGAGCTATTTTACATGACATGTACACATTTATAATCTTGTATATGTGTAGGTTACTGTTGGAAAATAAAAATAACGTAATGACTCACGATACAAACTACTATTTATTACAGGAAGGTATGCACGTTCAAGTGAAGTGTAGTGAACCTTTGTATAGCTCTATAAAACTAGAGTGGTACTTGGCTATGTTTGCTATAACAAAAAAATATAAACTATAGCGCCTTTATTTGGTGATGCTTTCATCCTTTACGGGCGAACTGATTGAAAACTTAAAGCCGTTTAATAAATTGTTACTTGCAAATTGTTACTACTTATTACCACACAATCCCAAAAATCTTGAGTATCCTTTCATACATAGCTAAATCTCTTCACGTATTCGCTTAATATCCTGTAATAATAATGGATCCTAGATGTGTGTCCAAGTTGTTACAGTGGCCTCAACACAAATAATAGTTACGCGTGGGAACGATCTTGGCTTAATTTTAATTCAATGTTTTACACTCTGGCATACAGAAACTCACTCATGCCTTAGGTATTACTAGATGTTGCAATTTGTACTGAGAACACACATACTAATTACCGTACGTTATGGTCACTACATTTAGCACTTACTAAGTAAGTCCTCCAGCTTATGTATTTACTTTGATGAAAGGTATTCTGCCTTAACGTCTTTTAAATGAGCCGACTGTCAATTGCATGATTTATCAAATCAATAAAATTTTACGCAAGTAGATCCATAACCGTCCGTAGTATTCCGTCAAAGCATATTTGAATATCCAATGTCAATACTATACTACATTCTACCTCTTTCTACATCCGACCTGATGGATCCATCATCCTATAATAAATTGACCAAATACAGACAGAAAAATAAATATATTTTTAAAATTAGCACTTACTAAGGAAAATCCGAGGGGCTTAATTCCACAATCTTATTTATATCGCTGGACTTGTCTTCGTTTATATATACTTGTCACTGAATACACAGGGGTCCATATCTTTGCCAGCAAGCACCACACATAAAGATTGTACACTTTTTGTTATCAATTAATATCTATTCGCAACAAGCTCATAACGAGCTATTACTGTATATACAGCAGTGTATTTCTCTCAGGCCAATGAGTAAGTGGTGTTACAAGATCTATATACTAGCACGGAAGAACAAGGATAATTTTAAAATACGATTGCTTCAGCAATGGAATTAAACAATTTATTTATAAGTGGTATTTTTATTATGTAAATAACTACAGTCTAGAGTCACTTGTAACAACAAAGAAATTCAATAGTAACAACTTCCAATAAAAGAGGATAACTACCTAATTAATCTCCGGACACAAAAAAAACAGGTATTTCCTTATGAACGGTTGCTTTTGATTTAGTACAAGAAGTTATGTAGATGCTTCCGATTATTATTTGGAAGGAGTATTGGTAATTTTAATTTTCCTCTACAAGGATTTCAAGGCAGTTCACCATGGAATCACGTTCCAATTTCGACTGATTCCCAAAAGCCTTTCGAACTTATACACAGACAGAGAGGTACTGGTGAGGAGGATATAAATTGTTCGGTGCCTCTATAGCCTCTGCTTGCAACCCAAGCACATGTTTCTATTTTCTGTCAACCCCAACCAACTTTACCCAAACCAAGCAAGCAAGCAAGCCAAGCTACCAGCTCCTACTCACTGGCTCACTAAACTCCCAATGCACACATATACTCCGACCGTATGTTGAGTATAGGGCAAAACACTGATGAACCTCCCAGAAGAACTTGTGTTGCCAGTGCTTCCCCACGCATAACAATCTAAATAGTGTGTACATCAACCATATACTCCTACTTCCTCTTCACTTTTTTGGCTTTTGGCAGGGAATTCTCAAAAATTCAATCTCATACATCTTCCTCCTATTTTACAATTCAACAGTAGACATGCGAATCCGTGATGATGAGACCGAGGCTACTCAACATTTTTTCCCTCCCGCTCGTATCCTTTCCAATGACATTTATAACCCCTCAGATTAGGAGTAATCATCGATTGTTTATGTGCATTTTAGATGCTCCTCAACGCTTAGAAATTTATAAGCGTATATATTTAGACTCTTATGATCAAAAGCTCCGGCGGAACTGTAGGTTTGAAGAGCATTTTTCTTATACAGCAAATAGTAGTAGGTTATGGACATTACTCTCTGTAGGTTATTCTATTGTATAGTTTAACTTTGACACATTCAATACAACCTAAAGAAACTGAAGAAAGTAAATTTTCATGGACGATGTTTTATATTAGTATAGTTATAAATTCGGAGCAACAGATATTTCCAGTGTTATTCGGGTATTTTAAGCTTTATTCGAGTATATTTTTAGCGTTATTCGGGTATTCCAAAATTTATTCGAGTACATTTTAAGCGTTATTCGGTTATTCCAAGATTTATTCGGGTACATTTTAAGCGTTATTCGGTTATTCCAAGATTGATACGGGTATATTTTAAGCGTCATTCGGGTATTTAAGCTTGTCGGGTATTTCAAGCGCTATTCGGAGATTTCAAACTTGGGTTGGGTATTTGAAGCGTGATTCGGAGATTTAAAATGAGATTCGGATGCTTAAAATGAGGTTTGGATATAATAGCATGTAATGTAAATAGATGCGTGTATAGGGTGTGTGTTTCCTGGCAAAACTTTTAAAATGAGATTAGACATGGGAAGAAGATGAAGGGTACTACGAGAATACATAAGAATATATACATATGTGTGTATTGTAAATGATATGCACGCCTATCAGTCATGACACTTAATTGCTTTCCTTTCTTTCGTTGCCTTGACTTCACACCTGTATGCATATACATCTGTATACTTATTAGGTCTAATTCTGCCTTCGTTCACTTCACACTTGCTCCAAACCAAAACACTGGATCGGAAGGAGATTGGCTGAGGAAAGGGTTGAGGATATCAGCCGACTTGGGCCAGCCATCATTTCAAATGTGCGGTGTGACACTGGTAACATAGATTTTAGTTTCTCCGATCCACTGATTGACATTAGATATATATATATATCTATATACTTTAATTTATTATTATAAAAACATCTAGTACTCTCACCTTAATGTATATTTTTGCTGACATGAGGTTTAGGCGGGGTCACGAAAACTGAGCTACATATGTACAATATAGGAAGTAAACTAATGGTAAATCGTATATATATGAGGATGAAATTGAATTCCGGTCAGTGATCGTTTGTGCAATGCTACAAATAAATAATATTATTATTGGGGAAATTATTATGAGAAAAAGTTATCTTTGTCTTTGTCATGTCCCATTACTTAATAACAAAATTGTGTGCGCGATAAGGATTGGATTGACACCGTAAGGATTTTAAATTTTGATTTGCGTATAGAGACTTAAGAGCCCTAATAATCACAGAGAACAATATGTGAGTTAATTAAAATGGACTGATTTATTTCCGAATATTGAATATATATATATATCTATGCATATTATATAGGCTATACTTAGTGAGACTTAAGACTTAAACGGAAATGGATCTGAACATTGCATGTTGTTCCAGTCGTAAATACTATAGTGACAAAGTACATGATGCCAAGGGTACAAATCGGGTAGTTAGTGAAGAGAATGTCTCCGAGTCGGATTATGATTATTCATCGGAACTGGAAGATTTGTGGGAGCAAAGGATTAGTCGGGAGAGTTCGTATGAAACCAGGGTAATGCGTCCATTGCTTCGGGATGTTGATCAAGTGGTCCCCATGGTCATTGACACGGATGAAGAATTATGGACTCGAGTCAATGATATTTATATTGAAGGGACTGTAAGTTTCCCACTATTTTTATTTATTAATATTGAGTATATACGATGAATAACTACATAGAGAGTGTTACTCTTAATTTCAGGTGTTCCATTACTGTGGCCAAGGAAAGTCAATCAAACACAATGGATTTGCGCAAACTAACGTAGCTTTAAACCCGTGAGTATAGCAAAAGATGAAGGATACATTAAAAAACTAAGTGATTGTAAATTGTTAACATTCCTGTGTTTACGTTTATAATCTTTATTTTACTTGCGTCTACTGTATAGTGCTCAAAATTACTTTGAAATTACTATTTTGGACCCTGGAGAGAATTGCTACATTGCAATTGGATTAGCGAGGAAGGATTACCCGCTGCAGAAACATCCTGGATGGAACCGAGGAAGTGTTGCTTTTCATGCCGACGATGGGAAATTGTTTGTGGGAGGTATCGAAATTGTATTAAAATGTTGAGTTAACTATTTCTACATGTTGCAAATAGATGAATTATGTATGGAATGTCTGTTACATTATTTGATATAAGGTGGTGTTGGGACACCGTTTGGTCCAACGTCCTCCCGAAATGATGTACTCGGTTGTGGTATTGTTTTCCCAACGACATTCGCTGATTCGAGCACGTAAGCATTAGCAGTATACTTCAATTATTCATACCTACAAAGAATTTACATGCCACTTTTAAGTTATGGGGGTATGGTGCATTGTGATTTTCGAAGGAACAAAGTTTTACAAACTTTTGAGTTTTACACGATATTACTTATTTATTTATATAACGTGTAGTCCCTAAGCTCGATAGAAATTGAACCGACACTTCCTTAAATATTCATGTCAAGCAAGGAAGGGAAAACTTTATTTTACCCAAGTAATCTGGGCTCTGTGACCTTCTTTTTATGGTTGGCCCTATTTTTTGATGCTGTTGTGCTGCACCTGCATAATAATTTACTCTCACCTTGCATTCTTGGAAATAAAATCGGAAATCATTTCATTTGTGTTGTGGAGGTATTAGTGCTAAGATCGAAGCAAGGAATGTTGAACAATTTAGAAAGCGATTGGGGGATGATTTGGTTACCTGAGCTTATTCCAG
Organism: Lipothrix lubbocki; assembly: GCA_034696945.1. NCBI lineage: Eukaryota > Metazoa > Arthropoda > Collembola > Symphypleona > Sminthuridae > Lipothrix > Lipothrix lubbocki. The sequence continues at coordinate 31,207 of JAQGAK010000585.1, read as the reverse complement.
AATTTTTCACAAACATTTTTGAAAATATACGAATAATTATTCTGTATTTTGAGCACGTTTTGTTATAAATTATGTTAATTGCAGATCGGCAGATACATTGTGGCCATGGGAGAAAAATCCAAACGAGCTTGCTCCACCAAAAGCTAGAGTCTGCCGTCGAAGGTATTATCCATACCAAAATCCAGATTTTAATGATCACAGCAGCGATAGTGAAGATGAAATATGGTGGATGAACCGCAATCAGGTTTATTTTGAAGATAAAGTCTTTGTAAGTTTTCTTTATTATTCATCTTAAATAATTATAAAAATGCAAGACTTAACAATTTATTACATGAGTAGTTTTGGTTGTCAGAAATCATTTTATAATAATTGTAACGTTGCTTTTCCTCTCTTTTTCACGTATTTTAATTGTAGTGAGTTAACTGGTTCATTTGTGGCTTTTAGGTTTTCTTTAGACGCAATGGAATCCTTTTGGGTATAAAAGAAGTAAGGATTCCCAAAGGGGGATTTTATCCTACAATCGGAATGTTGAGTAAACATGAACGTGTTGAAGTTAATTTACATCCACTTTCGGGATAAGTTTCTCCTGAATCATTTTAAGTCAAATTCCCATACAATATAAACTTTTCTGTGATCTCTTTAAGTGATACAAATTGATTGTATTCTTTCGTGCATACAACTCATTCCTTATAACCTTGCGTACATCTAATTATGTAATACAAATATATAAGAGAGATGAATATCCTGTCCTATATAAGATAAACAAAACGACTTCTAAAGAAGTTACTACTTTTACGTGTAAACAATCGAATTGTACTGACAGAAAATGGCCAATGTACACACAAATTACGTGAACATATTATATTATGTTCTTGTATTATTCCTAATCTACTGATTTGCATGTGTTTCAATAAAAAGATTAACATATTATTTATTGAATGGAATTAAATTGTGAGAACAATAAAATTAAATACATGAATATATGTGACTGCCAATAAAAACAATACCTAAAGAGTTTACTTCGATTTGGCGCCGCACTTAATGTAAAAATGAGATATCTGTATAATTGGCACAAGTTGCTATAGAATTATCAGATGTATGATTGTCGTTTTTTCTATAAAAGAACTGATTTGCTTGCATGCGTTTTATTGTAGTTTAAGTTATTGTTATTACTACCTCTTGGTCTTCCTCTCTTTGGTGGTTTTGTGGAAACAGAAATGAGATGAGTAGCCGCTGATGGACTCATTTTGTCAATGCTAAAATCGCATGATCCACGAGAACGTTCGTGAACTTTTTTATGTTTGGACAAATGATCCGAACGAGCAAAACTTTTTTGGCAAATCACACATTGGTAGGGTTTATGACCAGTATGAGAGCGGTAATGACGCCCAAGCTCATCAGATCGAGAGAACCTCCAAGAGCATTGATTCCAAGGACAAGCAAAGGGCTTTTCTCCCGTGTGTCTTCTCATGTGAGCTTTCAGATGAGACGACTTCACATAAACTTTCTCACATTTTTCATACGGGCATTTTAACTCCAGCACTGTTTCCCTTTTTTCCTTCGCTCTTTTACCCCTTGCTCGCTTTCCTGTAGCTCGAAAAATATCTGTAGTGTCCTTTGATCTACTGAATTCGATTGCTGGAGGGGAGTACGACTCCAGGTGAAGTTGTAAAGAGTTGTCGTCTCCAGGTTTATTCTCTTCCAGCAAACTATTCAGATTCGTGCAAGGTTCCAACAAATCTTGTTCTCCCATTAATTCCAATGTAAATGTATTCAGTTCATCGTTGTTCATCTCAAAAGGGTATTCAGAGAAAAGAGGCTGAGGTTCCTCCTTGGAAGAAGACGAAGATTTTAAAGGATTATTACTTTAATAAGATAGTGTCATTTAGAATTTTCCTTTTGGTCGTGTTTGAAATGGAGCATGCCTAATTTATTTTTAATTACATTACATACCTCTAAAAGGCAGTCTTTATGCGAGGACAAGCCAAATGACCACAAGTCGCTGGAATTGTTCAGATTGGTCGCATCCTCGCAATTTGCTTGTTGCTGCTCATTGTCTGAAAAGAATGCAAAATACATAGTTCAGATGAGGTGAAATAAAGAAAAAATTGGAGTTGCTTCATTTATGTAACTATTCAAGTTGACTACTACAAATCATTTAATTTGTCTAAAAGTCATAAGAGCCAAGTAGACATTCAGTATAAAAACTGTTTACAACCGCAAGTTTAGTAGTTTCGTGTGAGAATTTAGTTGAGTACTTATACAAAAATACCAGTAAGGTTTTCTTTCAAGTGCAATTACTTATACTCCAGTGAGTATATGTACATTTATTTTACTTACACGTGCGTGTAAGTAGCTATATATTGATTTAGCATTGAGGAAAACATGAATCAGATTACACCATAACATTTTTTCCTTCTTATTCGGTTTTACAGAAGCTCTTTATCTCGTGATAAACTTCCATCAATGGAAAGGAAATGACATTCGTGGCAAAGTTTTTAATTCTAGCTAATTGAGGATTACCTTGAGTTGACGTTGTCCCTGTGCCTGTTGGGGCATTGGAAGATAGAATAAAGACCAAATCTTCAAATCCGCTGAAACTGAGATCATCCAAGAGAAGTTGTTCAGGGGGAACGCTAAACAAGAAATCGCAAGAGTCTTCGTCAAGCATGATTCCGTACCGTATATCATGCGAACTAGTATAGAAAATACTCAAATAAAATAAATAAGACGGTAGGAGCAGATCTCTGGACGGAGTGTTGTTGTTTCTTTCACCTTGCAATTAAAACTGACGCAGGAGAATAAACTCCAAAACCATTCTCGGGTTTTCTCCTAAAGATTCACACATGCCAATGACACATGTTCTTGCAACACAACCTGGTCATGGATAATTGAAGTGTTGATGGACACAATTTGAGAAGAGGTAGTGAGTACAAAAGTGTACAAGGTATATGGATAACCAACAGACCGCTGTAGTTGTGAATGAAAAACATTATGATGTGTACCATTCCTGACAGAAATAGCTAACCAACACGAACGATTATTAAATTACAGATTTGTAATATCTGCTTCAACTGAATCCGTGGAATCGGCCAAAAGAGCGAAAGAGCAGGAAAGTCAAGAGATTCTGACCATCTGTTTTCCCTTAGTCCTCAAATTTCATATAGTTTCCAGATAGCCTACCGAGGCCCATTAATTCTCCAAAAATGTAACCTGATACTCCAAGAGGAACCAGCATGGACTGCTGGAATTTTATTGTTGGTATTGGTTTCTACATGACCAATACCATATAGGTATATACCACATGTATGTGCCCGAATTTTGATTATTGTGAGTGGTTTGACTTCTTACGTCAAAAGATTAATGCATGTAAGTATATTAATCCATGTTGAGGAATTTGTTCTCAATGTGGACTGGAAAAATTATCTAATCTGTTGCGAAAGCGATCTGTCACTTAGAATAATAGAATTCAACGAGGAAATTTTAATATACCTAATATAATACTCAATTTGAAATAACCAGCCATGTCAATCTGTGTTAAAGTTGTGTTATTTTATTTACACTATAAATGTTTTTAAAGGCAGGTAGCGGCGTTATTCAGCATTAAGTTGTCTAAAAGCTATAGTGGCGTTATCATTTATGTCCCTTACGTTGCTCCAATACATCTCCATCGTGGGACAAAATGTATGTGTATATAACATGAATTTTATCCAAAAATGTTAATCTGTGGGGATATTTTAGGTTCCATCCACATATAGGCGAATATTTGTCTGTTCACTACGTTACTACAATATTTCGAGCATACGTAAAATAACGTTATTTAGCGTCACACACGTCGTATCTACATATTTCATCCCGCCGTTACATTACGTTACGTCATTATGAGTACAAGATTCATACCATTTTTTGCCGTAACGGTGTTGTCGTTACCAAAAAAATATATGGCGTAACGCTGACAATGTAAATAGTAGGTAACATAATAATCCCCATAATATAATAATAGTGTCATTTTGTAAATTTATGACATCCGATTTTGTTAAAATGTATAAGGCGTATTATAATTTGTTATAAAGTACGATTTCATAACAGTAGCTGTTAATTAAATACCTAAAATTAAAAATATGGCAATACCTCAATCAAGACTATATTCATTTAGGATGTAGTATATGTACTTCTATGTACTCGCATGCGTACTTCCCGCAGAAACAATAATGTTCACGCGTTACTTTACGTTACCTTCTTTAATTTCATTCAGCTATGATAACGTTGATTGAATAAGCAAATCCCTGTATAAAGATAGGACGTATCTCTAGTTGAATAAAACAGCAGTAACTTTGTGTTGTTCATATATCTTCTGCTGTTTCATGATGGAAAATTTTGAAAAAATGGCTGAGTACTCTGGACTTTTTGTGTAGGTACATACATATATGTTGTACATTAGTAGCAAAATAGTATTGCGAAAAGTGAAGGGGCGTTATACATCATTTATGTTAGGATTGAGTTCCAATTGCAAGATTTCACATAATTGAGTCGTCTTAAATTGATTTGGACCTTTAGAATTGATGTCTATACAGAATCTGATCACGTTATATTTTTTTCATTCGATTCCAGTATAAACAATTCAATGAATCAGCTCATATATCAAAATGTTATTAATTGGTAATGTTTATGGAACTGAAAGTACATCAGTCAACAATATTAAGTATGCATTACAGTAGCAGAAACGTTGAGTCACCAAATTATCACTTACTTGTACAAGTACATTATGCTTTCTCGCTTACATGGCACATATGTCGCATGCATGGGGAATCGGCAATAAAATCAAAAGCGGATATATCAAACATGCTTATCAAGCACATTTCTTAAGTACACAGATAAAATGCAAAATCCTGGCGTTCACAGTGCCATTTACCATTACGCCAATTTCCTACCAATTGTAAACTGACTGTTTTTCATCGCGGTTGAATTTTATTCCAGCTTTTGCGGTAGATTTTTAGCTTGTGATTAGCTACGTATAATTAGCATTTTTAGCTAAAATATTTAAATCAGACAGCTTATTCCATCATTTCAAGTATTCTACCATGTTGTTAACCCGTTTGAGTAACGTATCTAAAAACACCATCGGGTGTCAACTCGTGCGGAAATTATCCACCATCAAGAAAACAACACAACTTAAGGCGCTCATAGACTCTCCTCAATTAGAGTTTATCATGGAAGCTCACTCAGGACTAAGTGCAAGGATTGTGGAGGAGACAGGTATGCACATACCTACACACGCATACTCATCATTACACCTTTTATCCATATAGCATGTATGCACTTGATAACGAACTTGAATGAACTCATTTTATCTTCACCGTATAGGTTTCAAAGGAATCTGGGGTAGCGGTCTGTCAGTTTCAGCACAGCTAGGAGTTCGAGACAGCAATGAAGCATCATGGACCCAAGTGACGGATGTATTAGAATTCATGTCAGATGCCACGGAAATACCTATATTATTAGATGCTGATACCGGGTTCGGCAATTTCAACAACGCCAGGAGGCTTGTGAAAAAACTTGAACAGATTGGAGTAGCAGGTAAACTATAAAACTATAACCATAAAGCTACACATCAACTGAATCCATTGTACTTACTCCAATACTCATAGTCCTCACTACGAGTTGAAAACTAATAAGTGGTGTGAAGTTACATTCCTGCTCAAGTATCCTGTAGATGATATATCGGTAAATATAATATACATACATGATTTTAGGCTGCTGCATGGAAGACAAGCTGTTTCCGAAAACTAATTCTCTTCTGGACGGCAGGAAGCAAGTGCTGGCCAGTATTGAAGAGTTTTCTCTTAAGATTAAGGTACCTATATAAATTACAAAAATTATAGATTAGTAATAAGTAGTTGTTGTAGTTATATTAAGCTTGTTGTGTCAGGTATATGCACTTATTACCATTAATTACTTCTAGGCATGCAAAGATCAGCAGACTGACCCCGATTTCGTGGTAGCAGCCCGCGTAGAAGCCTTTATTGCTGGTTGGGGACTAGACGAGGCCTTAAGGCGAGCCGAAGCGTATAGAAATGCTGGTGCCGATGCCATTCTGATGCACAGTAAGAAATCTGATCCTTCGGACATTGAAGCTTTCATGAAAGCATGGAAAAATCAGGTAATATATTCAGTATACTTGCAATTCATATGTACGTATAATAAACACGTATGTATGTGTAACGCACACTTTTCACCAACTGTTTTATGTTACTTTGTGCCGTGCCCATTAATTGCAAACGATTTGGCTTCTGACTTTTAGGGGCCGGTCATTGTTGTCCCAACAAAATACTATAAAACACCAACAAAGGATTTAGCAGACATGGGAGTGTCGTTAGTTATATGGGCAAATCACAATTTGCGCGCATCCGTGACGGCTATGCAAGACGTTTCTCGACAAATATTTAAAGAACAGAGTCTTCAGAGCATTGAGACAAAGGTAATAAAATCATTTAACTCTCTAATTATAGTTAATTCTCACAGGATTAAGATGCAATAAAAAATCTAAGCGTGGATATTATCTCATTTAACGGATTTTGTCTGATTTGTATTCAGGTTGCTCCGGTGAAAGAAATCTTCAGACTGCAACGGGATCAAGAACTTGCCGAGGCTGAAAAGAAATATTTGCCTAACAAGTAACATTATTACATTACTATGGAGAAAGTTATCTTTTCACATTTTGAACCCTTAAGCTTACTAGAGTTGAACATGTTATGTGACACTTGGTGACAATGTTGCTCAATAAATATTCATTCTGAAAAAATCTGAGGTTCTTAGAAGTCCACAAAAACTTTTTTAATCAAGTTGGTGAAATAAGGCTACCAACAAAAATAATAGGATAAAACGCGCTGCTTTTGCGCCATCGAAAGAATTTACACACTATAATATGTTAATATTAAATTAGCCGTTGTCATTTATTAAAACGCTTTCAGAGCGGATGAAGGCCTAGACCAATTATATCAATCGGCGTTATCGTTGCGTAAAATAAGTCAACATAATTATTACATGGATGTATTACGGTTGATAATATTATGGGAAAACTTTTCTCCGTTGTGGGAGATACATATTTTCTCCAGGGAAGTTTTCGTTGAGATATTTTCGTCGGCGAACTTATCTCCGGGGAATGTTTCTCCGCACACGTCCCGCCGTATCTAATATTCACCTATTATTATTGTGCTGAAGCCTTCTTAATATTGACCTTATCGCATATTTAGTTACCTCTAGCCGCCTTAGTTAAAATTATGCCGTCGCTGTATGTAAATAATATTGACATCGCCTCCGTAATAATTAATAGTTACCTACTATCACCGCTGTATTTAATTCCTTATCGCAGTCGCGATTAATATTTCCCTATCGCCTCCACAATATTTACCTAACGACGCGCCGCCGCAATTATTATTGGCCTATCGCCGTTGACATTATTGTTTCTCTTTAGCTGTCATAACTAATATTTTCGCCGTAATTAACATTGTCTTTTGGTATTTAATATTTTCCTAGCGTTGGCTTTATTCCCTCCAATTGTCTTCCACCGTTACTAATACTGCCCTTTCGCCGCCGTAATTTATTTTGACTTGAGTTGTTTTGTGCATTTTCTGTACATAAATAAAATTTTAAGCGATAAGCATCGTAGGTGGTAATTAAGGTGGCAGTTGTGATCTATGTCATAGAGATTTAACCGTGTAAGTTTTGTTTATAACTTTGCCGTTAGTGCAATTTTTAAATTTCTTTAAATCATACTTTGAATATATTTTGCTTCAAATAAAAAATATTAAAAGCCAGTTTTAAAATGTCAAATGAAAAAATTCAATTTTTCAAAAAAGGTGTAGGAATTTTTTAGTGTAGAAATTATTTTTAAAATATCGATTTTGATTGGCAAAACTCACCATGACCATTTTGGCATTGTATTAAGAGTTTCACGAAGAAATTATGGATATTGATGATTTATTTATTTATTTTTCTTGCATTTATTTTTAGTTCTAGTTCCACCCTTTTCAGAAAATGTTAGCCGCTGGTTAGTAAGTTAAGTTAATACACCGTCATTAATTAATACACCGTAATACGCCGTTACTGTATGTGTTAATACACATAAAGTATAGTAATAAATTAAATAATAATAATATTAAATTATTTACTAATGTGTTTGGACTTTACCACCTTTATTTCAACCTCTTTGTTTTGTGAGCAGATAACACAACGACAACACATAATATAATATCACATTTCACCATCACGTTATTGAATGCACCTGCACTTTCATTACCATCGGTACAAAAAAGCGCATAGTGTGTAGAAATAAGTTACTACAAATATTGCATAGAAATGAAATTTTCACCAATGTCCGATTAAAAATTCAAATCCCCAATATGAAGAAATACATACCTGTCGGAAGTGGAGGTTAGCCCAGCGTGGATCACACGCGGATCGATTCATCGATGTCGATGCCAAGTGAATATCAGCTATGTCTAACAACCCCCCAAAGACTGAAACTCCATCCACAAATAAATCCGGATTGACCTCTGATATACGTAAAGCTACATCGGCACTAAGTGTAACTGAAAAAGAGAGTCAGGTCCGTGAAATTGTTCCTCCAAGATTAGATGTAGATAGTTGGGATGGAATAACTACTCCACGTCCACCTGAAGGTGAATAGCTAATCATCCTTACAATTGTCCTATACATATTCATTAATAATAACCGTTGTAGAATCTTTCGTCGAAAGTAATGCCAAAGGTAAAAGTACTTATTCAATAGGAAAACTTGAGCAAATTACTAGACTTTAGCGTATCAATGTAAATACTGAAATAGCTAAAATAACACGATATCTTTGTACTTCTGCATTTAATTCAACCATTAACTATTACATGCATAATTTTATGAACAGCTGCAGTCGTAAGATTTCGTCAACCGTCACAAGAGTCAGTGTCAGCTGAACCTTCAGCAATAGTTCTCGTCAGTCCCAGATCATTCCATTCACAGAATTTAGAGGGAAGGGTTTCATCTGAAGATCTCAAGGAATTTATTAATGATGTGGAGGGTACCAGCGGAATTGCTTTAAGAACTAGCCGAGGTAAATCAAATGTGAATCTTGGCTACTCCAGATCATCTCATTTCACACCGTCTACAACGTGTCACAGTTCAAAGGCTCCATCCACGTACTTCGAAAACCGACGAAATGTAAAGTTTAAACCTGATTTACCTCCAGGCTACAGTATTTCTCAACCGAATACAACAATGCCGACCGCACATCCTGAACAACAGATTTTTCCAAGTCCACATTATGATAAACCTATTGACAATCTTAAGCCGGACTATGATTTTTACACTCCTGGACAAACCATGGAGAATGTGAAAGATAAAGTCCTTCGAATGAAAAACCGTCTTATTGAGATGAAAAAAACTCTTATGAAAACTCACATATCCAAATGGATACCACCTGGATGTGTACCACAACCAGTTGAAGACTCACCAGCTAACAGCAACAATTGCGTTGACCAGCCTTCATCAAATATTCCAAAAACACCAGATGAAGATCTAAAGAAAGCAAACATATCTGATGAACCTGAATTACTGACATCTGACGGGTTACAGCATACAAGTTTTTCAGATATTCACAAAGATTCCCCTAAAAACCCCACGAAAGTTGAAGAGCTTGACGACGTATCTACTAAACCTGATTTATCAGTAAACGATTATAAAACTGAGTCTGATCAAACGTAATAAGAATTTTTGCATTATTTTAGTCATCATCCTTTGTTATGAGCTAATATATTGAATTTACTACTGACAAAAACCAATCATGCCTACGTCAGTGGCTCAATCACAAACTTGGTACGTTATACATGTATGTAGAATCTTACATTCTTGTACGGAGTTAACAAGAAGATATGTTGGAAAGTGTGAAATAAGCTCATACCGATAAGTGGTTTAGAATCTGGTTCAAACCCCACAGTTGTCGACAACGTTATAGTAATGTTATGGATAGTTGTATCTATGCTTGGAGAATCATTTTGTGATCATCCCTGTAACATCCATTGCCCTTTGTCTGAGAAGAAACGGATTTTGACACACGGTCAACACAATCTGATGTGTAAACTGTAACTTTAATTAAGTAGTACATGATATATGAATAACCGATTGCAAAATATGTTAATTTAATTTAAGTTTTTATTGATATCAAGGCTCCAAAATAATTAATTTGATAATATAATAATATATGAAGACAGCAAAAAAACATTAGTTAGTCTTATCTGTGCAGCAAGCACGGGTAACCTATTGTTCTTAATCATAATTACATTTTTACACGAGTGTAGTGAAGTGATAACAACTACACACATAGCCGGCGCGATATTGCAATGACCCGCATAACAGATAGGAATAGAAATTATAGGAAACCGCAATCTTATCTCAATAGTTTCTAAATACAAATTATTTTATGATTAGTAAACTCTGACAAGTGAGTGTACAATGAATAAAAACATAGTTACTAGTTACTACATCTAAACCATAAAAACTTTCAACTAGTAGTTCAAAAAATAAATTAAAAAGTTGCTATTCCGGTTTTTGGTAAGAGGGCATTCTGTACAAGAGTGGCCTCTGAGATGAATTGCTTTGAGCCCCGGGTGTTTGAGGAAATGAGTCCCGATTACACTCGTCTTCAGTTTTCACAAGACTATAGCCAATAGGGTATAAGGCTGGCTTTGAAGTCTTAGCAGTTACTGAAAAGTGGTCAACATTATGACTTTCGAACGACGCTTGTCTCGTTATAGATGCTTGCAACTTTAAACTTTTGGATTTTCGATGGAGTAGTGGGTGCAAGTATTTGTCATCTACTCTTTTCATCTGGCGACAACCTGTTTAACAATAAGTTTAACTATGCAAATTCCCAAATATAAATAAAATGTGAATTTTTATATTTTATATATTCTTACCCCCTGTGAGAATACTGACGATGATACTGGTTGTTAAAGTAATTACTCCTCCCACAAACGGATATAAAATGTAGGAAACTGTATAAATTTTCTCGGACCATTCACTACATAAAAATTGGAAGGATTAAAGGAAATTCACTACAAAATTGTATATGCTTTACTTTTTAGTCTTACAGTTCCTCATGGACATCCATTGGCGAACCGGTGGAGCTCATTGTAATGTTAGCATTAGTGGTAAGGTTTGCAGGACAATCTTCAGCACTGAAGGGTAGAGGAACATGGGATTTTTTAAGTGAGAATGCACCCACTGTTAACCACACCATGGAAAGAAACCCGACGGTCATGCCACTAATAGCACCCTGTTTAAACACAAACACTAAGTTATCACGTATTTAACTATGTAATAGCATCTGACAGTTTCTTAACTCACATATCGATTTACGCAAGGTATCAGTAGTCCCATTGCAAACACTGCTCCCAGCGGTCCACTAAGAGCTCCCATCGCTGTAATCGTTGCGGCCAAAATCGAACCCATATTTTGTGCCACAAACGCTAAACAAATACTGAGGATTCCAAATAACACGGCTGGAAGAGTACATATCATAATATTAATTAGTTTACTTGATTTATCTACATAGTTTTGTAAGTTTCTTGGCAAGTGTACAAACCTAAAGCGCGAACTAGATGAGCTTGTCCAGAAGGTCCTAAGTTTTGCACCCTTTTAATGGGGGATAAAAAGTCTTCATAAAGTACTGCAGCCAACGAGTTTAGCCCACTAGATAATGTACTGTAAACAATAACAGTCAAAACAAGAATAATTAATAGCCGTTCAATATTTTAGACAAACATATGAGATGCCATATATTTCTGGTATGAATGCTTTAATTACCTTAGAGATGCACTAAAAACACAGGCAGTGAATAAACCCATCATTCCCGGCATAGTCAATTCTTTACTGACAAAGTATGGTACTATGGCATCCACACGTTGGATGTGACCCAATGCCATGGGATCACAACCAGCGTAAGTGGCAAAAATGGCGACACCTGCGATGAGGCAGAACCCTACTGTAAGTATATTGAGGGGCACAGCGGATACGGTGGCTCTATAAGCAAAGGGTAAAAATTACAAACCAACAAATAAATGTGCCTTAATTACTGTTCAATTTTAAGCACATAACATGTAGTGCGCTCGCATACTTAATAGCTTGTCGCAATGTGGGAAGACTGCAGTAGCGTTGCACCTGGGGTTGATGGGTTCCGAACAAGCAAAATATAGCAAATCCTTGCCCCAAGAAGATATTCAATGTGTTGTGTCGCATAAAGGGATCGATTGTAAAACTAAATTTGAATAAAGAACAGTGATAATAATAAGAATCCTAATGTGGATATACCTTTTTAAGTAAACAAAATATTATTACTCAAAAAGCTGTAGACGACCATGCTGCTTCGCTACTTCAAAAGCTCTGACGAATCCACCGGAGGAGGTAAATCCCTAAAATATGCCATTACTAATATATTACAGAAGATCAAAAAGAAAAGAAAGTCCTTATGTTCTAAACTTATTTTTCGATTAGCAAAACAACTATATATTACTTACTCTGTACAAAATTGCAACCATTCCTATCATAATCATGGCGAGCTGAAACACGTCTGTCCAGACGACAGCTTTGATTCCTCCCTAACAACAAGTCAAAATTAGCTATTTTTTCTTGAGTATGTGTGTTTATTGTATGCAGTTGCATGAAATTCCAACTTACAAACGAGGTGTAGATGGTAGCACAAAGTCCGAGGCCAATGACGGACTGCCATAATTCAAATCCCATGAATGCGCTTAGTGCAATGGATGGGGCAAAGAGACACACACCCATGAATACTGCCATTTGCAGTATAAAAATCATGGACGCAAAAAGCCGGACGAATTTGGACTCAAATCGGTATTCCAAGTACTGACAATAATAATTACACGAAGGCAATTAAAATTAAACTATGGAAATTCTTAAAATTATAGGATATTGAAACTGACTACATTATTTAAATTTACTGTACCTCATAGACGCTTGTAAGCTTCATCTTGTAAAATACAATCATGAAAAAGTAAATACTCAAAGGTACAAACAGTACAAAGGTAATGGTGGTCATAAATATTTGTGTCCCAAACCCATACACTTCTGATGGATAACCTATATTCGTTAAAACATTTTAAAATATTGCTGATAAGATTTTGACTGAAAAACATGGACAATTTATTTACATTAGCAGCTCCAAAGTTTGAAAATTAATAAATCTGAAATTCTTACCCAAAACTGTAATGGCTGATAAATAGGTTGCAAGCATGGAACATGCAATAGGGATAACTCCCATGCTATATAAATGCGTAATCAAAAATTTAGTCAAACACTTAGAAAGTAATTACCTATTTTGAAATATAAAGTAAAATCATGGCGCACCTTCGACCTCCGACCAAAAGATCTTCATTTGTTTGATTTCTGGATCCCATAGCATAGTAAAGACCAATTAAAAGGGAAAAAAGTATCGTTCCACCCACCACACAATAGTCTACCCATGTAAAAAGATTCATTTTGAAAATTTGCTCCAAATATAACTAATTCGTGTGATTTCTGCAGCTATTGGCACTAAGACTAGAGGTTATGAAATAAAAAGGGGAGAGTAATTTTAAAGGTATTCCTACTGCCGGAAACGTGGACAGACTATTCCGTAATCTACCTATGTCACTTGATCTAAATGTTCCTTCTGATTGAGCAAACAAATTCCTTCACAAGCAATTATTATGCAAATAAATACACATAACAAATTGACTGATTGGCAGGTATTACTCAACAGATTAACTTGAGGGCCGATTATCAATAAAGCCGAAGCAATGTATTGCCTATTAATTGCACTTTAATACAAATCACATGTTGGTACTTGAAATCACACCTAATCATAGGTGGACTATTGGATCACCACTGGTTTAGGATATTAGAATATTATCATCATAATGGTCATGTTCGATTATCTTTTGGATTTTCTGGCGTAAACTGTTTATTCATGCTTTAAAACCTAAACATGTATGCAATCAAAATAACCGGATTTGTAATGAACAGGTAACATCAAATTAATCAAAGCACGTTTCCACCTTGAGCATGTGCCGAAAATAATTCTGAACTTTGTTTACATCAACGTTTATACGACAAAAAGATTCAAAATGTTACCACTCCATTATAATTCTAACCTTACTCAATTATACATCATTGCTGAGAACATTCGTGTAGAACTAGAAACCTATGTGAATTTTGGAAAAACACGTCCGTCGTTTATAAATTATCAGTGTTAATAGTATATATGACAAGAATAACACGTTAATCAGGTACTGAACTGTCTTCAATCAAATGCAGAAGTTCAACAGCGTATATAAAGGAAATATGTATCTCAAGAAGGAAAAATATAATTTTATTACGGTAAATATTTGTTTAACACACCTCAGGTGCCGTGTGAATGCATGAATGAAATCTTCATGAAAAAATATTAGGATCTCCATTTTCAGGAGTAAACACCAGGGCCAGACGTTTATGCAAACCATGAGAATAATACTTACTGATACTGCTTCAGACTTAAAGTGATAACATCGTTGACTTGCCAGTATCTGTTACGTTTAAATAGTATTTTTAGGATTTATTGCTTAAATAATGTTTCACAAGTTTGATTTTGTCAATACATTGAGAAAACTTAGTGGTTCACACGATTAATACCAGATTAAATGGAAGTTTTTACTCACAGAGTGGACGTGGAATACTTAAGCGATACTATACATGTACTTATTTACATATCTGCTTAAATATAATCTAAACATAGCGCACCCGAATATTTGAATATTAGTTTTCAGATAATTTTTTTGATTTGACACATGTAATAGGTACACCGAATTCGGCTACTTTTTCTACATATGAGTTTGAATACACCAGGACAGGTACAACATGATACATATTTCGATGTGTACATATAAGCATGCACCGTAAACTATAGTTACTATATGTCTAATAATATGCAATACGGCCACATTTAGGACAAAATGTACGTAACATTTTCTATAATTTTCTTTTACATGAAAGAAATATTTGGTGATGAAACAAAGACATAAACTTAAACGCGCTAGTGTAGAGATTAAAGACAATTTCGAATGATACAGTGTGTGAAGTAACAATCTAAAAATATTAAGATAACAAAAGTAAGTGAACATAGTTAATAACATTAATCGAAACCCAAAGGCCGCCCGTTAAACACACCAATTAAATCTTTGGGCTTATAATCGACATTGCCCACTACACACAATATTTTCTGACCATACTAGAGAACACAAAATCGTCAGAACCGATCATTTGCCGGCCATTTATCTAGTTTTGGCGAGAGCCTCTCGTTCTGCAAGGTCGATATTTGCAAGTTTTCTTGCAGCCGTTGTCCCTTGCAAGATAGCCATTCCCCATTTAGCCAGAGCAATTGGGAAAGAAATAACCGCCACAAAAGTCAACAAATCTATACAGACATTAAATCAACAACTTAGCTGGCTTCAATGTAAGACTTGAATTAATTTAAAATGGAAGTAAATAATATGCTCAAAAACATTATTCTTACAAGAATCATAAAAGTGCAGGAGGTACAACGCAATGTAGAACAGCTCATTTCCACAACACATGGTGAACAACACAGGTTTCGACGTATAGTAAATCCTAAGAAGGTACGGATCCACTGTTGACATACTTTTGTGACTTGTTTTCCCGTCCAACAAGGATCTACAAATATTGAATAAGAATATCCTGCTAACTTCCAGTCATTCAGGGTCAAATGAATGCCCGAGTGTAAGACTTACGTATGAAGATGAATCCAATGCATAGAAATGTCCACAGCAAGACTCATCTGGAAGAAAAACGCATATGATGGATAGAAGACACAGAGCACCATCATGAGACAAGCCGTTCCGCAGCGATCCGTCAGTTGATCCAGCATAGCACCGAATTTCGTACCTGCAGCCATACCATAAAAACTTTGATTATTAGTAAAATGTCATCAACACTGACCTCATAATGTCCTAATCAGTGATCCCATAATGTCATAATCACTGACCTCATAAAGGCACAAACCCTGACCTCAATGTCAATGAACACAGTCATTCAAAATCATATTCCTTTCCTTACTCTGATTGAAGAATCTTGCTGCATGGCCATCGACAGCATCGAGGATAGCACTGATGAAATAACTCCAGACAGCAATAACAGGAGAATTTTGCATCACCATGCAGGACAAAATAGCGAGAAAAATCCTGGCGTATCCTGGTAACAAAAATGAAAACAATAAATTATTAAACACGCATTTCTAATACAAAAAAAATTATTTATGCCTAACAGAGAATATAAAACAAAATCCGTTGAATCTTATAATAATCTTCTAATAATCTTGACTTGACCATTCTACGCAGTTCTAAATTGTGACGTTCCAGTTACTCCTCGTCTTAAAATGTAAACAATATCTTACCAATGATGTTGGGCACGAAAAGAAACACATTTTCACCCATGATGAACAATAAGAGAGACGAGGAAAGTGTCGGGTTCTTAAAAAAAACAATTAGCAACTTTGTACTTAATTGCGGTGGACAGTGAGTGTGTAGGAATGATACGATACGATGTAGGAATTATTATAGGAATAAGCTACAGAAACTATTGGATTTCAGCAAAATCGATTTTCTTCAGCAGGTCCAGAGAGTGTGTTATTGTAATACATCCCGCGTCGAAGCCCCTAATTCGCATGCTCTTTGCTTTCACACAGAAAAAGCCCGAACAACCTGCGACGACAGCAACTTCAACAAACTTCGCTTGAGCTTATTTTGCATTTAAATCCCTTCGCCACTTTTTCTCCTCTTGACGCACTGACATCAGCAGCGCTCTTTATCTGTATGTATGTATAAAGCATATATGCCAACCAAGGTAAAGTATTCCCATGTGTTGTTTATGAATGGATGAGTGGAACTTCAACCACATCTTATTATTTTACTTTACGCGACCTTCAAGGATACAATAATAATAAAGTTTACACATACTAATTATAATCATGATGATCTCATATGTATGTTTGCATAGCCACCCACTACCCACGTTAGTAAAATTGCGGATGTTAACGTAAATCCTACATTCACAACTAAACCCTTACTATCATGATGATTCACAACTAATTCCACCTAAACATAAGTATCTACTATATATGACAGGTGCGGAAAGTCTCGAGTGTTTCGACTTTTAGGTGGTGAATGTTATTTAATTCATGAGATTTCCTGTGACGCGATGTCATATATTATGCTTACAATTTTATTTTATACATCAACGTCAATATTTTTGAACCATCTGGTTATTAATATTAACGATGGTAATATTATTGTACATAATTTAATTATAAGTATAACACTGACAAAGAGCAATAATTATTACACAAGAGGCAAAATGTTAGGAATATCTGAAAATTTTTATTTATTTGTTTGGTTTTTTCTTAGTTATTAAAGAGCTAATATACATACAATGGATGTATACTGGGGTTAAAATCAGCATACAGTAAATATGTATTTAGGATTCAACAATGCCCATGTGGTTATTAGAACTCACGCGGACGCTAAATAAGACACAATATATGTAAAAATCTCTCACAAAACAAAAATGTAGATCTGAAAAAGGAATTTCTTTACAATAATAATCTACCCTATAACATTTGAAAATAGTTGAAAAAATCCAGTCGGTTCAGTTATTACGTTGTCATAAGCCGGGGAGCAATATTCATTGCCATTAATTCCTGGAATAGGAGCTTGGCAGCGTAGGGCAGTCGTACTTGTGAAATCTACGATAGAAAGTTCCCATGTCAGTATTTTAATTGGCTGGCAATAAGTAAACTTAGTATGTAGAACATTGTGAAATCATACCTGAGTTTTATTTTTACATCCTCGGCATTCATACGTTTTATTCCTGAGATTGGCAATCGAAATTAATCCACACAAGTCACAAACATGAACTCGGTAAGGATCGGAAACCTAGGAGATCCACATGGTAATATTAGTTGAGTGTACATATGACATACACAATGTATTTTTATTTATCATTTAATTAAAGTTTATTTTATTCTATCAATGCTCTAGACATTATTATTACCTCAAACAGACGTTCCCGCAAAAATTGTGCGGCTCCATGAGAAATTTGACAATCTCGCTCCATTTCACCGAAACGAAGACCACCATCCCTAGTAAAATTAAAAGTATAAATTGATAAGTTAAAATATATATGCATATATATATATAACCACCATCAATATCAATCATAAAAGAAACTAGTTGTTGAAAACTTACCTAGCCCTTCCTTCCATAGGCTGCCGAACTAAAATCTGAACTGGACCACGAGCTCTTGAATGGATTTTGTCATCTACCATGTGCTTTAAACGTTGATAATATGTTGGCCCGAGGAAGATATGAGCATTTATTTTTCTCCCCGTGTGACCGTTATACAATATTTCATTTCCACGAAGGTGATAGCCATAAGCTTCTAACAAGTTTGAAATTTTCTGCACATTCACAGAATCATTGAAAGGTGTTGCGTCGCCAATTTCTCCTTTGTTGGCTGAGACTTTCCCTTGTAGACATTCAATCAAGTGACCAATTGTCATACGAGAAGGAATAGCGTGAGGATTAATAATGATATCCGGTGTCAATCCTTCGGCAGTGAAAGGCATATCCTGTGAAGTAGGTAAAATTATTGATTACAATTTCTTAGAATAGATGCAAAACTATACATAGTTATGCTTCAAACACTAACCTCCTGTCGATACTGAATTCCACATGTTCCCTTCTGACCGTGACGAGAGGCGAACTTATCTCCAATTTGTGGAATACGCACTGAACGAACACGTATTTTGCAAAATTTATAGCCATCCGAATTCAATGTGATCATCACTTGGTCTACAATTCCTGTTTCTGAATTTCTCAAAAACGTGGAAGCATCTCGTTTCACATACCGGCGACTAGATTCCGAGAATTCATCTTCTTGCTCTGGTAGTGTAATGGTCTTGCCTAAAAATATTATTTCTGTTTAGTATGTCTATCTTTAACTTTGCGGGCAGCAAAGACTCCGGTCAGATTCACTTTTTCTTGCCTTGTTATAGAACTTACCTATGATAACGTCGTCACCGGAGACTCGAACACCTGGCGCAATGATACCGTCTTGGTCAAGTTTGTCATAAATAGCATTTCTCATTCCTTGACACTTATCACGAGTTGGTTTTTCAAATTGCTCTTCCTGTAAAAAATATAAAAACTGAATGTAATGTATGTTAATAATATATAATTCACGAAAATAAGCAACAAGTTATAACTTCTACCTGATCTCCAATACGCTTCGACTCTTGATCCTTATATGATCGGAAGAATACTGAACGAAAGAAGCCTCTGTCCACTGCAGACGCATTCAAGATCACAGAATCTTCCTGATTATAACCCGTATAACAAGCAATTGCAACAATACTGTTAATTCCAGCAGGCAGTTCTCGGAACCGTAAGTACTCCATAGATCGTGTTGTTACCAACGGTTTTTGGGGGTAATATAATACATGGGCTAGTGTGTCCATTCGAACATGATAGTTTGTGATATATACACCCATGGCTTGTTTACCCATAGCACTCTGCAAGATACAACATTATTTTAACTCGCAGAAAACACCAATTTACAACAAAATACATGCATAACTTTATTTTTAACTAAATTAGCCCTTCTTATATTAACCTTACTTGGTATGTATTACGCGGGGATTGATTATGATCCGGGAAGGGTATAATGGAGGCACAAACACCGAGAATCATAGCAGGATGAATTTCACAGTGAGTATAAGTTGTACAATAAGCATATCGCTGATCCTGTGTAAGATCGTCCGGATTCATTGCAATCATGACAGTTTCCTCCTCCATAGTGTCAATATACTCCACCACACCTCGAGCAACTAAATCTTGCCATCTGCGTACACATACATAAATCGTTACTGCAAATTCAAAACTAAAATATATTACAATGGGGTTCTTAGTCAAAAAGGGAGTACTCACCCATAATTATTATATTCTCTTTCCTTTAAAGTGTCAATGTGTTTTTTCTTAAGCAAGAGCTTTCCATTTTCCACAATTAATAATGGTCGACAAATTCTGCCGGCGTCAGTGTAGATACGGATTTCTCGATCACGAATATCTCTCACCATTGATACTTCGGATACAATAATGTCCATCTGACGTCGAAGTTTCCTAAGCGTAGACATGAGCTGCTCAGGATCTCGATGAATACCGACCCAGCATCCGTTCACAAAAATTTTGGTGGCACTAAAATTCATTACGATAATAGATTTTAATAAATAAGACTTATGTTACGAATTCAGTATAAATCCCAGTAATAACTATTACTCCTTACTCAGCAATTGCTGAAGGGGCTATTTCCTCTAAATTTTCCATGGACCATTCTTCCAAGAATTCCAAAATGGGACTTGGCTGTGATCCGACGGATATATAAGCCATCAACGCTAAGTTCTTTACTAAACCTACAGCTGCTCCTTCAGGAGTTTCGGCAGGGCAAATCATTCCTGGAAGTTAACAGGACAGCAAGTTAGTATTTTGTTCGAATAATAAATATTAATAATGAACAACTAACGATGATTTCAGAAACAAACGTTACCCCAAAGTGTGTTGTGAAGTTGTCGAGGTTTAGCTAGTTTGCCGTCACGACCAATTGGACTGTTTACTCGCCGCAGATGAGATAAAGTTGAAGCGAAAGTCAATCGATTCAATACCTAACAAGAGAGAGGTAAATACATTAGATCTAACGAAATGTAAGAATGTATTGGTTTATAAAAATTCAAAAGTACAAAACAATCGACTAACCTGTGACACTCCAGCTCGAGCTTGATGAGCTTTTTTCTGATCTCCCCAATTACCAGTAGCGAGAGAATATTTCAGTCCATCAGTGATAATTCTAGTCTTAATAGCCAACTCCAAATTAAAATCTTTGCCACGGTCAATAAATTTCTGTGCATACATTCGAACTTCTTTTAGGAGATTTTTGAAAAGACCACGGAACAGAAAAGCTAATAAGGGACCAGCAAGATCTAATCTTTTATTGCCGTAGTGATCACGATCGTCTAACTCTCGCCGACCCAATGCTGCTAATAGGAGTCGATGAACCATGTATCCTAAAAAGTAGGCTTTCTTGGTTTCACAAAAATCTGAAACTCCCACGTGTGGCAACATTTCCTTCTGCAAAATTTCTTTAGCGTATTTAATACGCTTGTCTTTCGTTACTCCAGGTTTCGCTCCTCTTGCACCGATGAAATTCAAAGCGACATTTTGTTCCTGGACTACGAAAGCTTCGTCTAGTGACGGCTTGACCATTTCCATCATCTCTGGATCGTCAAAGTCGTAAATAATATGTTCTAAAATATCACGATCGGCAACGAATCCAAGAGCTCGAAAAACAATCATGATGGGGATTTCTTGCTTAATGTAAGGTATAATAGCAATAATCCTTTGACCAATTGATGATTTTTTCAGTGACTGTCCTCCTCTGGACAACATATTTACCCATAGGGTACTAGTCGGTCGAGATGAATGTTCTAAACAGGAACGAATTTCCGCTTTGTAAGCATACTTTGAATCTTTCATACTGAAGACATACACAGTGTTTGTGGCCATCTTTTCTTGTGCAATTAAAACCTGAAACACATCACACCATTGAATGAAACTGTACGAATCATATTTCTCTTCCAATTTTCTAATCATTTCAAATTACAGGAATATTAATACAGGTTGCAAAATACGTACCTTCTCAGACCCATTGACAACAAAATAACCACCCGGATCGAGCGGGCACTCATTCAATTCTGTTAAATCACGATCTGTCAAACCGCTCAAAATACAATATGTAGATCTTAACATAATTGGAATTTTGCCAATGAATGTTTTCTGATGTTGGGTTTTCACAGGCTCATCTTTAATAACAGTCTTGGTGATGTCTACGTAAAGGGGAGCAGAATACGTTAAGTTCCGTAACCTAGCTTCATTGGGCATCATAGCCGAAGGTGCACCATCTTTTTCCCAATGCGTCGGTTTGGATAAATAAATCTGCTCAAACTTCAGTAGATATCTAGTCTGTAAATAAAAATAATTTAATTTAATTTTAATTAAAACTCAATCCCCTTTCATTCATGATCCAACATAGACTTTCCAGTGTCAAAATCATACATTATACCAACAAAATATTGCTCAACTTACTGGATTATCTACTTCCCCACTAGTATGTTGAGCTTCAGCTTGCAAGTCAATCTGCGGGGAATCTTCGACAATTCGTTGGACAGACATTTGGATAAATTCATCAAATGAATCCAACTGCTGTCGTACCAACCCCTTCTCATCAAAGTACGCATTGATGACAATCCAGCAGGCTTCCTGCCACAAGTCTGCGGACGCTCCCTCATCATCAGCATCTATATAAATATTGAAATTAATCAAAATCAGAATAGCCTAAAAAAATTATTACTGTAATGATAATAATAATAATTATTATTATTACAGTAATAATTGTATTTTTTAATAATTGATATAATAATTAGTAAAATCCAATCCAATTAAAAACCATTCACTTTCACATTCCCCTATAACGAGTATGATCAAATAAAGTAATACACTACGTGTCACACTTTTAACAACAAAATATAAACCAAAAAATCTAGAAAAAAATGGAAAAATTGTCTTAGCAACACTTTCCCACCCAAAAACAACTTTTTCCCCCAAACAACACAAATCTTAAAAATGTCGAGCCTTTGGTTTGGATTTTGGATCCGGAATCAGGAGGAATGGAAAAGTACTGTGATGATAATAAGGCTTAATGACAGTATATCAGTAGTATTAGTAGGACGCCGAAAAATGTAGGGAAAGATCCGAAAACTTAAACTCACCGTCTTCCTGTTCATACATTACGACAAAATTCCCTTTGTTTTGATTTTGACGACGACCCTTTCACACCGAAGTCAATTACAATTCTAATTAGCGATTAACGTTATCCACAAACACCGTCTGTATTTGAAAGCAATGGAGCGAACTCTGGCTAAAAAACCACATGAAAAGGATAAAGCTGCACATTCAGTTGTCGCGGCAAGCCTTAAAAAACCCCTTGGTTCCCACAAGTCCGCTCGCGCTGCTGCTTCCTCTGCCACAACGTAAGCTCTATTCCTTGTCCCTATGCTTTATTTTCCATTTCCAGCAGCAGACAGCAAACGACAGCCTAGTGCTCTTTCAGCCCAGCAGATGCCCTTCAGTACCCCACGCCATTGACTTTAACTACCGAGGATTTCGATGAACTCCCAATAAATTTCTTGAACAATTTTGTACAATTTATAATTATTTTTAATTAATATTGCTATGCATTATTATGTATTCTAATGTACGCTATATAATAATTCTTAATATAAGCAATACAGTCTTCGTGGCTTCTGTGTATAGCTTTTGTAAATACAATTATTGGTAATATCCTTGGAATTTTAACGTCAACAAGCAACATGGAGACATTCTTAAATCTTAATGCATTTAGCAATGACATGTCGATAAAAATGCTGAGTACAACGAAAATGTTTAAAACTGAGCAGGCGATGGGATACGGTAGCTAAATCGTTTGGGGGGAATAATGATAAGTCTGGGTGGAATGGTTTTGTAAGGGTTTAATGGATATATGGATTTAATGGGCATAAGGATTTAACGAACATATATACCCATAGAAATTTAAGTAAGGATTATTTAAGTACGTACAAGGATTTAATGGACTTGAGGAATTAATGATTACACCTGTGAGAATCCCCATTCGTGGTTCTTGCATGCCAGTCAACAGTTAGTGTCTTGGCTTGGATAAGGGGTATTTTGAGCATATGCAGATACTGCTGAAGTGCTGAGAGCTGAGCTGAGGGTATAGATAGATATACGTATAGTGGTGATATGTGTAAGTATGTGGAAAGAAAAAATCGGATGAAAGGAAGTTCGTGCTGCTGTGTTCTTATATGCACTGAGGGATTACATAATTTTGCAGGAAGCAACTAGCGGAGAAGGAGAAATTGGAACGGAAATCAGCGACGGCTCAAGCTGTAAAGAAATTGGCACAGTCGGAAAGACAGGAAAGCTCAAGGGTACGGGAGAGCTCCAGGTCCGTCAACTATCTGTCTTCAACCACTGCATCCCGAGCCAAAGCCGCATCTGCAGCTCAGATCCACAGGCCCACGGTGACTTTGAGTGTGGGAAAGTTAGTGGCCAGTGCTCAGGCGAAATCAGAAGCTAGTTTGAAATCAAGTAATAAAATGAATAATTCTCCCATTCGAGGTATTGGTTGCAGATGGGTATGGTATACATGAGGCAGGAGTAAGAGCTTTTGTCTTTCATGTTACAGGACGACCAAAATCAGCAAATAACAATAAAGATGCGGACGGTAGTCAGTCGGTCTTGAGTAGCACTGGGAAAGGGAAATCTCGGTCACAGGCCACGTTTAAATCCATGTCGCACAGCTCAGGTCGTAAATCTCCTCATCATCATAAGCTCTCCACGGAGAAAGACAAAAAGGAGGAGAATAGTAATGCCAAAGTGCTGGAGGATTCGCTGGAGAAAAAATCCAATAAGTCCGGAAACAAATTGGGATCTGGAGGCTCGAGTTCACCAACGATAGCATCTTCCTACCCGACAACCACGGACTTACCGATTTCGACCACACGCCGTAGTCGAGGCCGTTCCAGTGGCGAAAAGAAAATAATACGAGGTATATAAAGTTCTTGGCAAATTTGTATTCAAAGCAGTCCTTACTTGTGTATGTGCAATTTTAAATTATTGTGGGCGTCAACCCAGTAAATATTCGTGCATCCACTGAACCTTTATTTTGGATTATATTAAAGTCACCATGAATAAAACGTTCGAGTTGCGGGCAGCTATGCATCGACCAACGGTAAAAAGATCCACTACTTCCAAGTCGGAAACGAGTAAATCGTCCAAGCGAAGTTACAAGTCTTATGGCCGGGAACGGGAAAGCAAGTCAAAGAAGCGACCACGAAAGCGTCCTTCCAGTGAGAGCGCATCAACCAAGCATAACATGAGTGAATCTCCTGCTTCCATCATCCGGGTCTGAACAAGGATCCCTCCGAGAAATCAGACGGGCATTTCCTTTTGTCGGAAACCAAAATTTTTTGTGATAATGAATCGGACATTTTTCTGTCAAATTTACTTCTGAGAATCCTATACAGCAACTTGCAATCTTCCATCACATTAGGTTCTCAGATTTCAGTGATATATATACAATTCACGAATAAATGCAATATTTCTAAAATAATACAAACACAAACTTAACAAAGTCTAAACTGCAACGGTTGTCAGTGTGTTTGCAACTTTTTTAAGTTGTTACAACCATGTTTTTGCACAAATTGTTTTGGACATTTTATCATCTTCTGGTTTCGTATGCCTATTCGACTCAAAGAAACTGAAAGAATTGGCTAAAATCTTTCCGCCAAACGTTCGCTTATACACATAATTAACTTTACAATAGACCTAAATATTTTCCCTTGTCACACTCATCATGTTTTTATAACGTTAGCATGCAGTAGTGGTACGTTTAAATTCATCTGACTGCATAGAAATGCTAATTTTCGGAGGAAACAATAAAAATAAACGACATCCATTGCTCATGCACTGTAACAGTCTACCATGCTGCCTGTCATCGCCTAAAATTAAAAAAAGCGAGTATAGAGAGTGTGGTCGAGCGATCCAGTATTATTGTTCATTGTGGGCGATCACAATTGCTCATTGTATGCATCTACTATTACTATGTTGTACACTATCATTGTGCACTTGAAAACGCCGGGATGTTTACGAATCATTTCCTTTCCGCTTGAAAATGAGCAAATTCAATCTCTGTTACCCAGTTTAACGTCACACAACAGGCTGCTTCTTCAGAATTTAAATATTGTGATTTTAAGCAGAACTGGGGCATTTTAGTGTTCATTCTTGGAAACATGTTGACATCATGAAGCAAGAATGCAGGCATGTTCGCTTTCTTTTGTTACTATAGGCCCATAGTACATGTTCAAGCTTAAACGTTTTTTTATATTTTTATTGCATTCAGGCTATCATCATTTTTATTTTACTCATGTAGAACGCCACACATTATCGCAAAAACAGTAGTCATATTCACAGGTTATAAAACATCCACTTCAATTACTTTACGTTGTGGAGGTGGTGCAAAAAATGTTTAAAAGACATTTATAAGGGAAATTTATACAATACATATATGTAGTCATCGTAGGTAAACTTTAACTGCTATTTAACTATACTCCACAAACTAAGGAAAGGGCGACTATTACAATAAGAAGAAGGTAAAGTTTTTTCCGGCAAACCCTCAATATAATAAGAAAGGCACTTCAACTTCATGACAGATACTCACCTGGAATAGATATTTTAGTAACTAGCTTGGTCACTTCATAAATCTGCACTACTGACCTTCGCATAAATATGAAGAATATACATGGATCATGTATGTAGTTTGGCAAAGCACGAAATCGCTTAAAATCATAATCCTGTAAATAATTTAAACTTTGGCACACCTGGATCATAAAGAAAATTTATTGTCACTAACTGCTTGTTCCATCATCTGCACGTATTACTTACATTATATATTTTTGCAGTATGCACGTCCAAATGAAAAACCATGGAGATGGTTTTACTGCTTTTTATATAATACTGTGAGAAGCTTATATTGTTATTCGTGATATTAAGTTTATTATTTCTACAATGCAGCATAATTTTTAATCATACTATATTATCATATAGGCATGTATGTTGGGTATATTCAACATACCTGCATTTCCAATATTCCAACTTACTTAAAAATTTCAGAAAACATTGACAAAATTCATGACCACACATTGATTTCGAAATTAAAATAAACCTCGGGGTCAAGTCCACAATGCTGTCATTTGATTTCATTCACTCCCGGTTTGAATTATTCTCACGTTTTTCATTCTTGAAACATCTCTACACATATACACAATCAACAAAAGAGATATTCATAAGTGTATACTTTCTCAACGAATTTACACACTGACACGAAACGTTTCGTTTGCATCCAACACGTGCAAGTTTATGTCAAGAAGTAAAAATATACTAATAACGGTGAGGTATACGTTGGACTATTTAAAAGATACATTATTTCTGTAGTCCTTCATTGATGTCATCTTCGTTCCGTTTCCATTCTGAACGCTAGGTTCATATATAGTGTGTGTGTGTCATTAATTCGTTTATTATAATTGAAACAAGGCTCTACTAATTCGGAAGTATCTTTGTAGATGAAGTATTCACATAAACATAAATGTACATATAGATACCTATAAGTCCACATGAAGCATATAAAATATAACCTATACACATTACACTTGGCTCCCAATACATAGAACGGTGACGAGTAGGTGGGTTACGCCAGACTGTGAGAGTCAAACGTTGGGACGCGAGTCTCGCTTTGAAACTAAAGAGTCGTGTAAGTCGATTGAACCAGTTAGTTGGTCGTACGCACGCAGCGAGATCGCTCCGTAAGAGTTTGTCGTCTGCCGACATTTCCATGTGCTTCTCCTAATCTCGTTATATCATTACGGCTCGTATATATACATGCTCGCATTGCAATTTTAACTTTGGAGACTTGCTCTGATTTTTTGTCGACGGTCTCAAGATAAAATCATTATTAAATTAATCAATTTGGGCTATAGTTCATTTAACATGTAAGAGAACTGTTTGAATAATTTTTGAGAAATTGTGACCTTTGCTGATAGAATCGTAAAGGTGTGGTGACGGTTTTTGTCATTTCTCTTGTCTTTTTTGGAATTTTTGAAAAATAACCTCATCTCAGCATTAATTCTGCTCTCGTTCAGAACCATTACGCTGGACTCCTCCTCCTGATTTCCTCAGTGTGCAAAGGTAAGGATTTTTTAATTTCCTGTTATTTAACATATACATATGTATAAATACGGCAATAAACAGATCTATTATTCAGCATGCGTGCAGAGAAATGTGCATATTATATTTTTTCAGACCAAAGACTTTTTGTAGTAATTTTTCTAATGTAGACAATCAACAAGAAAAGAGAATTGTTCTTTCTCAAACGTACACCTATATACACCTTTGGTTTTTGCTGATTATCCTTTAGGATCGGCTTACAGAGCGTTTGTTGAAACTGCGTGACACCTGCCAGTTATGAAAATAATATAACGTTCGCACCTACTGAAAAATTTCAGCAATCAAACTATTCATTTCCTAGCTTCATTGTACATAAACCAATAACATAAAGAATAGGTATTGGCGTGCTGCAGAGCATAACAATAATAATCTGGAGCTGGGTAGGTACACAAATATATACCAATACAGGCATGTTGTAGAAATTTTCCCATATTTCCTGGTATGAGACGGTACCGTCTTCATGATTACTTGCTTGTATTAATTTTGCCATGCGAGCATGATTTCTGATTCATAAGGGAAGTGCATACATCTTTTGTGACCCAAATACTTCGGGCGGCAACCAACTCCTGCAAATCGGTACAGGTGTTTTGTGTGCTGAGCATTCCAACTTGGACTCACTTAGAATTTACCTTTTGCTGATTTAAAAAACTGTTGCGAGGCATATCTGTGAAGTTGTTATAACTTGGTATTCAGAAACATTTTACTACTTAGAAGTTATTATTCACTGGATAGGGCATGATGGAGAATTATGAATAGATGTGAGCATGGCGAGCACGATTTCTTTACTCAAGCGACTCAAGCATAAAAGAATGCAGTAATAGTATGCATGCCTATGGAGGTATGCAAGTGTTTTGGAAAGAAGTCCGACGGAAAGGGAGAGTAAATAAATACCAAGTTGTTCGTACGTGCTTATTTAGCTGTTACTCATGGCACAGATTTTAACCCAAATAGTCTGTAGTTACTCGAGCGCTCTAGCTATTGACTTCAAGTAGATGCACATAAATGCATAAAATGAATTACATATTAATGTGCTTGACATGGTTCAATCTCCTTTCCGAAATAAATATGGAATTCATTTAGTGGAGTCTGCTTGCAATATGGGTGACGATACTTTTATAATGCAGAGTGAAGCGTGCGTATATTGTGTGAAAACTATACAATACCATTGTACGTACCTACTATTTCATGTATGGAAAGCGCATTCACTGGAAGGTATAAATATCTGTATGCAGGTATCATTTGGACAAGAAAGGCTGGTAAAAGTTTTACCGAGATAGTGCCCTGTAAAGGTGCGCATTAATATACACGTAAAACATATTTAGCCATTGAGAGAAAAGTTCCTACCGTGGTGTTCAGATTTTTACAGTAGTTGTTTATAGTTATCCGGATTTTCGTAGGTTGCATTGAATGGTAAGCAGCTCGGGCAGAAGCTATTGACATTTATGAGATGTGAGCTAACTGTGGTAGGGATGTGAAATGGATCAAGTTTAACATTGTCATTCGATTACCCTCTATTGTAACTGGGCTGACAGTAATTCTGTCCAGCGTCATCCCCCCTTCTATTGAAAACTCCCCACGGAATACAATGCATAATTAGGTATGCTTTTGTGGAGAAAATCCCTCAGACGCGTACAAGCATATGCATGCCCACTTGAATTCTAATCCATCCGCACGATTTTTACAGTATGAATACAAAGAAAATTTCAGATTATTCAAGCCTGCCTCAATTTGTGTAGTCACAAAAGCCTACGCAGGTAATCAGCTGCGGTATAAAAATAAATTCTCATTAAACTTGTCCTACCTGCATAGTGTATATATGTATGCTCTTCATTCTTTTCCCACCATCCAGTTAACACTCGCGTTTCCTACTTGATCAGAAAAGATTATCACGGCTAGAAGTGCAGAGATACAATGTAAAAAGGTGCAGCTATACATGAACTCAGATGATATAGTGTTTTGAACACAATCAGTTATGTGCTCACTTGAATTAAGCCGGAAAACTTTGAGGACTGTTAGGAGCGTTTCTCCACAGCTTTATGTTTCTATTTTTCTGACATATTGCTTGTCATGCGGCACTCACACACGGCGGTTCTTTAATTTTTTGTGTCACCGCTTTGGCTTCTCCAGCCACTAAACCCGTCATTATTGTGGGACAGAACACATTTTTATACTTAAATTGCTTTTGATATGTATAAATTAACTCCAATGTACAAGTAATGAGTGCTGTCTTTGATTTTATGTCATGCATAGTAAGCAGGTCCTTTATGCTTGGAATCGTAGTCAACTTGTAAATGAATGCCTCACCAAAACCAAGTTTTTGTTGGTTATGGTATGGTATGAGTAAAATATTGTCATTCTTAGACTTGTCTGCCTTTATGGAAGTGGAAGTAGGTAAGCACATAAAAGCTAAGTAATCGTGGTAATGGAAAATAAGTTGCTATTCTGCTGTCTTGTTCTGCCGTGTGATTGTGTCAGTTTCATTTATTTACTTAATAATAAAAGCTTAAGCGACCGGATGTTGTCACTTGAAATGCTGCGCGCACAGAGCAACGATTGTATGTAGAAAGTAATATCATGTGTTTCCAAATTACGAGGAAGAAACAAGAGTTGCAGCCATTCTGATTTATTCATGAATGAAGAGTTGCAATTCCACAGTACTTAAATGCTGTATATGGATTCATATTAAATATGCACCACCTACAGGATTTTACTCCCAAAAGATTTTACCGTAGGATTCACAAGATTGAGTCAATTGAGTCTCTGGTGAATTGGAAGAGAGTATTTTTATTTGAGTCGTAAAACTTGTGCTTTCCTTGTGCACTCGAATTTGTCTGTGTACGAGTGTGTGAAGTGAAACGAGCCGGAGTTTATGTGAGGAAAGTCGGTCTTACAGGAGACAGACAAAATCGATGGCCTGATTTGGTTTACTCGGAGGAGAATAAATTTCTATCCTTACTGTGCTTTTGGAGCTTGTCCTCTCCGTCTGTAACAAGTCATTATCAGCGTCAATGAATTCATGTGCTTTTGAAATTGGCTTGCTACTAGCAAGTAGCGCTACCAACTTTATGTAGCAGCATAAAGCCTGATTCACATCAACATGTTTGCGTCTGCGATCTGCGTTTTACGCAAGGTTTGAACGCAAGGAATGAGAACGTGTCAGC
>JAQGAK010000584.1:0-64988 GCA_034696945.1 Lipothrix lubbocki | reverse complement strand
AAGATATGGAAAAACAATTGGAAGAAGAAGTCCTGCAAAACTTGGATAAAGTGGTATGTTTTTACAGTAATCTCATTTAACTTTTAAATGGGAAGTAAAAACATGCCACTTTATCCACCATGATTTATTTTAATTTTGTAGCCCAAATGTAGAGATAAATTTACTACTAATGAAATAGTCACTTCGATACTTAGCAGGTTATATTGCTTTTAAATTACGAAAAAGAGGTGATAATTCTTTTGGTACGGTGACTTCTAAAACCAGAACTCCAACTCCAAGATCATCCAAGAGCTTTCCCTGGATAGAAATGTTAACTAGAGGTGGCTTAACAGTCCCGACAAATGCAATAATTAATGCAACTCAAAATTTGGAAAAACAGTTTCGAGCACTGTATTGTATATATGAAAAAAGTAATTACTGTGAGCTTAAATTATTCCACCACATCCGTAAAATTTATCCACACCTTGATGAATATGTTATTCGTTTGTTCCTTCGCACTCGGTTAGGAATCAAGGTAAGGCACTTGAATGATCTTAGGAGGGCAAAGACTGGCAGAATTAGGAGAAAAGCTAAAGAATTTGTTAAAAGCTCTGTACTTAAACTCGATTAATATATACAATAAACGAACTAAAATTAATGAAATATTTTGTTTGTATTGCATTGTATACATAGTACGCATACTTCGGGGAACTACTTGAGTGACGTCACTATTACATTCCGCCGATCCCAGTTCTTTTCAAGAAAACCTTCTGTATTATAGTAACGTTGAGGTTAAGATTGTTTTTCTGCTTTAATCTTGTAAGCTCAATTTTGAAAATATTTTTCTTCATATTCTTTGACAATATTGTCGTTGAGTCAGATTTTTGTCGAAAATTAGTCTGCCATGTGCTGTCGGATTTAAACAATTATCACACTATCTCCTGTATAGACTCTCGTGCAGGAGCTTTATTAAAGTTCCGACGATGAACTGATTAAGTGTCTGGAGGAAATATTCTTCTAAATTTACTTCAGTGTTTACCTCCTAATTACATCACTTCCCTGTTTAACCTCACCAAACTGCTTTTACATCCTGAAGCTGAACTTTTAGTATTTGTGTTGAAAAAATTCTGACAGAGGTTTGATTTCACTGATGTAACTCAGGTGTTCATAAATGTGAAATTGAAATGATAGAATTAGATATATAAATGCTTTTTGAAATACACACATAATTTATAACTACAATAAACTTATGTATAGCTTGATGAGTAGTAGAATTAGGAAGCGTGATAATCTCATACATATACATAAGTAACAGAAGGGTCGGAGATGTATGTATTAGACCTGCAGGCAGTTCTAAGAGCGCTTTCTTAACTAGGAGAATTGGTTTATTTCCGAACTTCAATTTTCGGGAATGTAATATAATTTTAGGTAATAAATGCTCTCAGGTGTACTGACGAGAGAGGAGAGGGTCATATTTTTCCGAAAAAAATTGTATTGTTTGGAACAACATAGCAATAAGGTATTCTTATCGTAACAGGAAAAGTTTACGGGTTATGACATTATGTGTAGTCATTCGAAAAAATAATACCAAAGTATACAATTACAAATAACCTTTTGCTCCTATTTCGGGCCGATTCATGCCTGCGTAAGTCTAACTCGTGTTTCAGTTTGTAGGGCTCGAACTCCTTTCTTGTCTTTCTTCATCCCCGTTCTTGTTGTTATTGTTGTTCCTTAATATTTTTGATTAGGATTGCCCACGGTTCACTTATCGAACCCCATCTTTTCAGTTCCTCATCCCGATAATAAGCATCAACGCTATTTGAGGTAATCATTGGGGGCAAATGCCTCTGAGCTCGTCTCGGATTTTCGTGTAAATAGTATCATTACTATATATGACTTTCTACTTTAAAAAACAGTTCTAAGATACCTGTGTACTTTATTTTATCCAAGCAATCATTAAATATCCTTTGCTGATTTGAAGACCTTAACCCACCCTAATTTAGGAAAGTACTTCAAGCTCTTCTGTCAATTTAGAAAGTTGGTGATACGACTTAGTGTAACTGTACATTGGGATGGGTGAGGATCGGAAGTAGTAATTGACAGGCCGAGTCGATGTGGCGGCGTGATAGTTGCGGAGGATAAATGAAGAAATGTCAGATTACGGACATTTTACAACAGTTGGTTGCACACTTCATTCCTGTACATTTCCAGTAATAGTAATACATGAATCGATACGGGAAGCATGAATGGGAGCAAGCTCGCTGTATTTGGGTTATTTCCTTATCCAGCGAACGGATACACTTGTCGATAATGTTTAAAGTGCTGTAATTTGTGATAAAAAATAGTCCTAGTTAGTTGAAATCCTCAGCCGTCGGACAATTCAGTTATTCCATCCAGCAAAGAATTTCATTGGGTTTTACTATATACTACTTCAGTTCTGATTCTGACTTATCCACCATACTGTAATCCCGCTCACATCATATGAATTCATAATCCGAATAGATTTTTGAGTTTGCTTGATTAATGAAGAAATGTGGGTTGGGCTAAACAATTAGCAATTTAACGCTTTGATGCGATGCATGGAAAACAAAGTCGTGCCGTGCCGTCCATTTTTATGGCAAAATAGCGAAAAATTTGCATTGTATTGGAAGATGTTCCTAGAAAAAAGTCCATAGAAAGGTGTTTTCCCGTAGGCGGTACAAATTGAAAAATCTTCAAATATTCTGCATAGATTTTCAAGAGCAGTCGTTTTTGTTGTTGCCCTTATTTATTGTTATTATTGTTGCTTCTTGAAGGAGTTGATTAGGAGCCATTTCATGATTTAGGAGACATTAATATAGCTTGTGCTGATAATTGCAGAGCTAAGCTCGCCTCAACTGATGCAGATGAATATTTGTATTGGTAATTCCTGCTAGTGTAATTCAAGTACTATTTCCTAGTGCCTACAAAAAAATTAATGGTAATGGCATGGTCTTGGGATACGCTCCGAGCCAGTGGTACCCATTTGCATTATCACTGCTTATATAAGTACTGGATACATATATTTATTTGGAACCTTTATGGGTGCAGCAGTTTGAAGAATCCATGAAAAATGGTGGCTCAATAGGGCCTAATGTATTCATTCATTATTTCTCTTTCACCCATTGTTTAAGCTGTTCAACTAATAACTGTATGCATAAACACCTGGAGAAGAAAACCAGTTGATTTCTATCTGTGCAAGTTTGACTATTGATGAAGCAAAAGGAAAAGGCGACGCTGAATTTCCATGGGTTCAATCGCTTTTGACTCTGTGCTTGTGTACCTGATTAGAGAGTCAAATTTTTCCTAGTGTCTTCGTCTCTCTGTTATGTCTACACATACGTTTACTATGCGTATGTTACAGTATAGCCGTCAGTTATAGCTTGTTAGCCTCACAGAAGATTCAGCTATAAAGAAACTGTTGAAAAAACTTGACTTTCGGATGAGTACAGAGTGCAAAGGGATAGAATTGAGCGTGTATACAAATAAATAAATACCTACTCGAATACAATGGAGACTACAATGGGTCATTCAGATTCGTTTGTGCTCCATGTAGTAATAAAGTTGGACTTGTTCCGAACTCTCTTGTCGTGCCTTCATCTCGTTTCGGACTAAATAGTCCTTTAAAACGAGGCAAGTGCAACAGGCAACTGCTACATGCTTCGTGCATGGATTTGAGACTTCAAGGAATCTTCCACATTAAGATATGTACAATAACCTTAAGGATCAACAACATCGGTAGTATACCTAACGGACAAGTGAAGTATCCACATACATGCATAGATGGTTGTTACACCAGGCAGTTTTTTGGGACGAGGATAAAAATGGAGTAAAAAACGCAGAGACACGTTCACAAACTGACATGGTTTTTAGGTAGTTTTTCCGCTCGGACTAGCCTTTTCTGTACCATCCTTGCTGTACCACAGACACACTCAGAGAATGTTTTTGTACAGAGAGCACTGTCCAGAATAGATTATTACTGTATATAAGTAGATAAACGTATATAGATGTACAAAAGATTCAGTGACTACACATACAATAGCTGTATAAGGTCGGCGTGTACTAGGTCTTTGTCAAAAAGAAGGAAATAAAGAATGAACTGGAAGAAGACTTTGGAGCAAGAATACAAGCACTGTTATTTGTCGAGCGTAATAAGCTGCTCGGCTTTCGGATCCCTGTATAACTCTCATTTGTGATTGTTACCTTGTGGACCAAGTCACGCAATCTCTCATCATTTGCTGTCACACAACCTCCTATTAGAATAACCTCAGATGTGGAATTAAGAGGGAATTCCCAAAATTGCATTTCTCCACATATATTGTTTTATACCTGGATTTTATGTATTTTGTTAAGATGAGGTTCCATTCGAATATATTCTCCTGCCTTGTAATTCCGATCAAAAGTGTTATACAACGTAACCGCCACCCGTCTCCGTGACTGTTCTGGACGCATCTTACATGCAACTCCAGCTCCCTTGCTGCTCTTTCGCTTCTTCTTATGAGCCATCTTCTCTGTCATTGTTAGCCGGTAGTTCCAAACTAGTTTTCTTAATCGGACTGCCCGAAAATGCACACACACGTATCGAATAATTATTGTAATGACCATACTGCAATGAGATACCAAATTGGGACTGCATGTTCCTATTAGGAAGCTATTGCTTTTCCTTCTTTTGTGAAGAGCCGCGACTCCACTGGAATTTTCAATTTATTCCACGGTTTTTACAGTACTCTGGTATGGTTGTTATAGTAAATGTGTAACCATTCCTCTATCTTTTGTTTTAATAATAGTTACACACTTTATTTGGAGACATTCCCATACCCAACAGACATGTGTGGGAGTGTCTATGTGTGCTGTACTAGTGGAGTGGAACGTCTTTTAATAATTTTGTGGTAAAACTGGCATCTTGTGTAAACCTTGTGGTTCCATCGTTGGCGGACTTTTGTTCCGCTTGACTACATGGCATAAACACAGGCATCAGGTTTTGGTTTTATGCTTAAATTAGATGAGAACAATGGCCACTGCAAGATAGCAATATTGTTTGGACTCATACGGTCATATAGCTAATACATGTGTCTGAAGGATGCATTGTAAATTCCATTTTCTCCGTTTTATTGCTTTATTATTATGACGGCGCCATGTGTAAAACGTTAAAAATGTGTGGGGTAGAAAATCTGTATTTTTGTGGATTTCTTATCTTTGCGCAGGAATCATAATTATTACTCCCATTGTAATGGCATTTCGCTATAGCAAAGAGGTTAAGGCAGGCAAATCTCCGGTTACCATGCAATTATTTCTACAGATATGATTGCGTAGGTTAAGTTACAGTTATTGGAATAGGTTTTTTATTCTGGGAACACAATGAGGAATTTCGCACAATTCCACCGTTTAATAAACTTCTAGAATATCGACCCAAGGGTTGTTTTATGAGCTCGCATACTTTACTGGCAGAAGGTGAAAATTGAAATGGAATATTTTTATGACCTGTTTGGTTTTTTATCCTGACAATAAAATAAAATTCTTATAACCTTTATAGCTACGTATACGTTGTTCTAATAATTAAGCGAGGTAAATAAACTTTAGTCTGACTTGCTTTTGGAGCATTTACAGATTGTACACCATAAATGCAACAATCTAGTTTTATCTTCAAAATCGGTAACCATCATTAGAGGTTCCCGCGGCTGATTTGCCCTAATTTATTTTAAGGTAATAAACGAAAAGGCTCACGCTTGTAGAAAGCACTTAGCTTCTAATAAGGAAATACGGTATATACAATACAACTTTGGGGCATGTTGTGTAATATGTATGTATTATGGTTGAAAAAGTCCGGAGAGTTGAAAATAATTTTCCGCTTGTTAACTGTAAAGAATGCAGCCGGGGAGCTAATGAATTATTCGAAGCTTCACCCGAATTACCTTACAATCATTAATATCTGAACCCCACTAGAATCCTTGGTTTCGCTGGATTAGTTGTAATTGACATTAGATTACATTGAACAATATTCCATCGCCTCAAGAGAGGACAGAAAAGGTTCCTGCACTGAAAATTACTCCAGACCCTCCACAACGTCTGCAGGCGTAATAATTTTCTCAATCGTACCATGGAATGGGATGGCATTGTGTTATATTTCACATTTTGATTACTACCTTCACCTGACATGTTCGAGCAAATGTGTAACCCTGCAGTGATTACAATTTCATAATATTGTACATCTAATATTTGAAATCATAATGGTTCAATGATTACGTTGTAGAATGAACTGGATGCATTTTTCAAAGTTGTATATCTCTCACTGATAGCAATAATAACATTTTACAACATACAATCTGTTGTATTGGTTTATTGTCCAGAGCACTGATCCTTATCCGCCTTCACTAATGAGTGCACATTTTTTAAATTTGGTGTTTAATTTTTTTTCATCAGCACCAAAAATGGATCGGTCGTATGAATTTTAGTAATCTCTCGGCTCTCTGTCGACTCATCTCTTGCTGAGTGTAATATATCTTGGCTGAGCATCTTCGCTTGCAGTGTTGTTGTTGATTACATTTTGTGATGTAGTTTTGTTTGATCTTATCTTGTTCTTCTGATGTGGTTAAGAATGAGCATATGCGTTTAAAACATCATATACTTATGATCTTATGTTTGTGTTTATTGCAGGAAGAAGTATCCTTTTGGTTTGCAACCGGCGGTGCTGGCTTTTGTATTAGCCGAGCTTTGGCGTTACGAATGAGCCCCCTGGCTAGGTAAGTCATCCTTTGCCCAATCTTCTTCAGCTGATGAAGAATTTTAAACTCTCAATATAGCTTTTCCTTATATAGGAATGATGGGTTCACCGTACTTGTATCTTGCATATCACCTTTATGTATGTAACTATATTCTTTGTGTAATGCAGCCGGGCCTGCTATTATAACTTTTATTTTAAGTATAACGATTTCAGACCTCTACATCAACATATGATATAAACTCACTATAGTGAATTTACGTTCAATTCATCTTTTGTACGTTGTTGCAGTGACGAGAAAACTATAGTAAGCTATATGGAAGAAATACCTGTTACCTTGACTTTGACATAACAATACATTAGATTTGAGAAGCGGGTAAAGCTGGATTCCACTACAAGCAGACCGTATAATGTTCTTATGTTGTGATTTGTAACGTGAAGTAAAGTAACATAGAGCACAGCCACATCCAAATTCAACTTATATAATCTTACATGGCCAAGAGCGTTTTTATTTTTTACTCATCCCCGCTTCCAGCACACTAGAGATATGACGACGCTGGTATTTTTTGTAGTCGTAAATATGTACAAAGTGGATTTGAGTGCGGTAAACCCCATCATCCCATAGACAACAATCGTCAAACTACCTGAGTTCATCTATCGTTGGACACATATCCTCACTAAATTCTAATTTACATTGTTTCTCTATTTCTAGTGGGGGTAAATTCATCAAAGTCTGCGACCGGATTCAGCTGCCTGATGATGTTACTGTCGGATACGTTGTTGGTAAGGAACGCCCTTTGCATAATTATAGATTTGGCGCTCTCGGAGATTGAACCAAACCCTGAATTCTTAGGTATACGCAAGGCTGCTGCTAATACCTGTGTGTGAATTTTATAGTGAGGTCTTAACCTA
Organism: Lipothrix lubbocki; assembly: GCA_034696945.1. Classification (NCBI taxonomy): domain Eukaryota; kingdom Metazoa; phylum Arthropoda; class Collembola; order Symphypleona; family Sminthuridae; genus Lipothrix; species Lipothrix lubbocki. Next base: position 57,361 of record JAQGAK010000584.1, on the reverse strand, counting down.
TCAATAACTTCAAGAATTTTGAAGATATACCTGACTGTATCTGTAAGTTCCGTGCAATAGATTCCGAAGAGATGATTACTGTGATGAACTTCATGCTGCATATTAGATGCAAGCTGTACCCTCAGATCATCTTCGTTTTTATGGTTTAGTACACGTGCAGGCATCCAATTTGATTTCTGCCTTCAAGAAGTTCCGTAAAGATTTGAGGATTCGACAGCCGTAGGTACCAACGCTGGAGTTCCAATGTCTGATATGATGATGTATTATTGAATTTTATGGCTGTCGACGCAACTTTTCCCTCGCTGACGTTTGTCGGTACGCGTTTCCACATCGGCTGCAACCACCACAATTCATAACTCACCGATCACGAAAGACAGGGATGAGATGGGTAGATGCATTAGTCATCGTCACATGGCAATAGTTTCAATGTCATTAGATTACACGGAACCAAAACGAGAAATCGTTACATCATCGGCATTTACTTCTTCATGTTCATGTGTCTTTCAGGGATACATCATCGGCGTTTACTTCACATGTCGTTCAGGAATCCGAAACTGGTCAGTATTCATCGGAGGCTTACATTTTGTTCTTTCTACACGCTCTCCACGCGAAGGGATGAGGCTTGGTAGGATGTCAAGATAGAACTAAACATTTATTATTTTGAAGACACGACGCCAGATTTTAAAATTGTTGTTGGGCTGTTGTGCACTATTCCTACCAAATAATTAATCTAAAGATGAACAATGCGAGAGCTAGAGGTTAAACCCTCATATTGTTTGTTGAATCCTTCAAGTATCATTAATTTGCATTAGTATCGTGTGCTGTCCGTTGCAGTAGGAAAGTTAAGGCTTGGTGCCTGAATCAGTTGCAGAAGGCTTGAATCTGTTGATGTAATGCATCATAGGCAGGTACGTGTGAGGCACCGCAATTCAGGGGCGAAGAAGGCAGTTGTTGTATATTGTAATGTGAGGAATGTGTTACTTACGCTTTCAGCAGGAACAACAGTCAACCTTTATATAGACTTGATCCCTGGTAGGTTCCGATGTTTAGCATTTCATAAACCCCTTAAAATCTTGATCCGACCAGTTCTAGTTTTAGTTGTAACATGTTTTTAAAAGTCGACGAAGTGAAAGTAGGACGATATACATCTTCGCAGAGTTCATATTATGTTAGTTGAATGGATGATATACATAGGATATTTTAAGTGTTAGGTGGTTTGAGGTAACAAAAACGCAAACGCTTGGGAAAATATCAAATTATAAAATATTACATCAGACCAAGGAGCACATATGCAGATGCTTGTACATAGCACACTGGGCTACATATTTATGGCAATGATCAGAGATGTTCACATCGAATTTGATTGTCTTTCCCTACCATTGTATTTTGAAATTACAAGAGGAGAAATGTAACGAACAACTAATGTCATTGTATGCCGGTGGGGTGTGTTGTTCCATGAGAATCGCAGTGTGTAGTTGTACTAATAAACTCTTCAAAAAGGTTTGAGCTTTCACGTTGTATACTAGTATACCTGCCGGACGTTTAATGCATTTCTTGAATGCATCATTGCTGAATCTCTGAATGTTGAATTAGTTGATAATGATGATGATGGGAATTATGATTATGATAAAGTTGGAATGAGTAAGAGGAACAGACGGACAGGGCAACAGACAGGAGAATATTCCTTGTTAAACTTACATTCAAGTACCAAAATTGATGGGTTGGTTCAAGTTTGACGAGACGCTAAGGGTGTTGGTGTGGACATTACAAGGAGTAATTATTACCCTAGTGAATTCTTATTATTTTTTCCAGGGCACCTCCTCGGCCAGAATTTGACAGTCATTCCCCAATTCCACTCACACTTCGAGACGATGAAGTTCATCGATATGAAGAATCCTCACTCCGAGGTACGTAAAACCACGCTGCAGATATGTTTATCAATTAATATACAAGTATAAAAGTAGTTTAAATACTTGACTATGCCTAACCATACATACACATCTTCACAATTGATATTATTATTTATTCTTTCCCACTACAAATGGATATTATACCATCTAAATACAATACATGCAGGGCTATTCTTAGGTGAGAAAAGATATTATGAGGGGGGACTTAAGTAGCCGTAAGGAATTGCTATTTGAATAATAATATCCGCCGTGTGTACAAGTGACATGCGATTGTTAATACTGAGGATTACTATTTAAAGACACCAATAGTCAGGGATGTCAGTCAGGATGAGTATTTACAGTGTGATGGTAGTTTGTATTTTATTTTGTTGTCTACGTTTAATACAAGATGGTACACTTGGACACAATGAGCCCTTCAAATCAAAGATCCACATCTACAAGCCATTGACATTCCGTGGCTGATTACTTACATTATTTATTTATTCAGCTGTAGAACCTGTACACACAAACTCACATGGAAGAGACGAGACAAAAAGTCACACAGAGACCACGTATGCTATTGTAAATATCATGGACCGGACAGATATGTACATTTATATTTTTGTTATGCAAGTCTTGAATTCTCTGAGGGAATAATCAAGAGGAGATGTTATATACAGAAGTGTGCTTTATATCTTGCATACAACAAATTACAAGGCTCGGATGCTGTACATATATATAATTCCGTCCAGCAGCCACCATCCATTTCTTGATGATTAACACAATGGATAATATCTTGGTCGGAGGCATAGGATAGCTTAAGGAGGGACCCCGCCCTGCTTTCTACGGGGGGTCACATCTTAAGTTTGAAAAGCCGCTCTGATTAGTACTGGAAATTTTCCCTCTGCGAAAAGAGAGAGAGATGAAAAAAACAATTTTGATTAATGACTGTGATAACGTAGGATGCTTCCTGCAACAATAGATATGCTAAATAATAGCACTCAAGCCGAATAGCTAGGCGACAGAAAAAATTGACATCTAATTTAAGAAAAACGCTCATCAGAACTTTAACCACCATTTGAGATCTAATCATAGATAAATGTTTGCCTTTTAATTGATATTGAATGAGTGGTGGAAAAATAGAATAGTAAAAGATTCTTGTAATGTTTACAAATTTAAATCTACGGATGATACAATTAGTTGTCACTTTTTTTCTCACCGTCGTCGTCGGAGACAATCAACTGCATAGCATAGTGAAATTGCCAATGGCAGTTAATGTAACTAAACAGTTGGATGTGCGATTCAGATTGTCTTGCTTCCATTCATTAAAAGGATAAATGTATACATATGCTAGAAGGGTTAACAAAAAACAGTAATAATAATTATTACAGAACATGGGCTCCAAAAGGTATTTCAGAGTATGTACATATATGTGTGTGTAATCAAAAGTTCGAATCCCCTTGATCATTGGTATTATATTCTGGTGTTGGTTTAGGGAACTGTGAAAGATGCAAGCATACATATTAAATGAATGATGCATTTGAATTTACACTATGAAGATAAGCTTGTAGATAACAAACTAATTTTGGTAATTACAAACACATTTATTGGGTATTTCCTTCCATGAGTTGAATCGGTTTTAGTACCTCTGTCACTTGTACATATAGGCCCAGTGTAATTTTAGAAGCCTCTGAGCTTTTGTGTAATAAGAAATAATGACTAATAGTTTTTTATAATGATTACTTATTTTTTTCTTTGTTTATTTTGATTGCAGATTACCTTTAGTTACGTCCGCTATGATACCTACGAGAATATTCTGGATGTGAAAGGTTTCACGGAAGAGGAGGATCCCACAAGATTTCTATCTCTTCATTGTCTCCTGTACCCCAACTTTTCCTATTGTATCAATAGATAATCAACAAATTTTCGGTCCTCATACACCGCAAGTTATGGCGACATTTCAATGCACGCTAACCATTCCATTGGGAACTTTAAGAATCGATAAATAAAGTTATTATTATATTTATAATGGATGTATTTGTACTGTAAATGTTTATGATTGTGATTGTTTGTTGCTCGGATGCAATTTTTCGTGTGCTATTTGCTTCGCCATATTAATAAGAATATGTTACCTATAATACGTGTAATCCCGATAAGATTTACATTTTCACTATAATTGTTTATTATTATACTAAAGGACAATATTATTTGAACTTACGCGATAAGGTTTTTTGTTCTGAAAGTACTTTTCCTACATACTTGCTTCGTAACTAGTAACTTTCGAAAAACATTTAAACAACACCGAATACAACAGGATAAAATATGTTTTTTGGCAATATTTGGTAGTATTGTGCAATGTAATTAAAATACAACAGATATTACTACAACAACGCTGTTACTTATCTACTTTCCTTGATATTTAACCACAGTCAAACTTTATGTTTATGTCTGAGAGGCTTCGATTTAGCAAAGCTTATATTTTAATTATAACCCTGCGGTGGGGAAGGGTGAAAATGAGAAATGAGATCCCCATGTGGTTATAGTTAGATGAAGACTTTTATTGCTTTCTCGTTTAGTCTTTTCTAATGGCAACGTTTTCCTCTCAAGTCTGGGTTTAAGTAGACTCAGGTGGACGTGAACAGATTCTGACAGTTATGGTTATTGTACTGTAGTCATTACACTGCAAGTCATGAAACGCCTCGTTGTATTATGACGTTACAGCATGTAGTAGAGTACATTACGACACTCTTCTCATTCTACCTTTAACTATAAATACAAGTTTTTTAATCTTTACGTTGGCTCCTATTCTGTAGTTGATTATCTTTTGACAATATTACTAATGGGTAAGAATAATAATAAATACTACTACTGTACTGAGAGTGCCATATTTTACCAATATTTGTAACCTTGTTTGTTTACCGAACATTACTACAACTTGTTTTATAAGATGCTCAAAGCAAGAAACAAATATCAATGTATTTGTCCCTGTGGGGGAAATATTAATGCGGAAAAAATTAACAAATCTAATAAAGTTATTAAATCAATTTATTCATCTACTCCTGGTTTATTATGCATTCTTACACACGCATATATATTCATCAAGTGGTTTTCTAACATTATTTGAATAATCTGCGCCGTTACCTATCTACCGTTCATGCAGAAAATTTTGTGATCTGTCATTGTAACCACATAGTTCTGCACAATATTGCATTAAAGAAGCTTTCACAAACATATGACCTTGTGGAAGAGCAGACGAGCATTGACTAGATTAAGGAATTAGCGTGAAAATCGATCACATTGACAGAATGCAAATAACCAGATTACTCACAAGATTCAACATTAATCTACAAGAATCTGATTGCAGTAGCGTGATTTTAAAACCATGCTCTTTTTTGTGTAGGTGATCGGTCAAGTATTCGACATCAGGTTGTGACAAAGAGGCAACTCACAAAATTGTAACTTAATCTCTGGAAGAAGGAAGCTGAACAAGTAAAGGGGTTGGGGCTTGGAAGTGTATCTGCGGTCAACACCACTTCATTTACGTATACACAGTATTATCAACTTGTAAGCATATGAAGTGTTTATAAGTTCGATATATACTTAATTTAAATGCGGTCTGTAGTAATCGAAAACCAGCATGGTAGCAACATTGCTTCTGGATATCACTACGTTCAGCATTTGGATGACTATAGAATCAACATTGTTATCATACTGTGTCTCAGGATCAACATGTCAAAATTTAAAGATCGCAAGCTCATGACATAAATTAGAACAACTGCACCTCGCAAACGATGTCAATTTGCTCGAATTGTATAAGACGGTGAGGAATGTATTAATACAGACTAATAATAATAAAGAATTATCCCGCTGCATTAAACTCGCTTGTCAAAAATATTAAGTAACAAAAAAGCCATTCAAATATTTTCATTTGACAAAACGGAGAGGTTAGAATGATTGGGTAAGTACTTAGGGCATTATGAGACTACTAGTTTAAAACAGTTGTACTTATGGTTTTGTATTTCTGCGTTTTGAAAATAAGATGCTACCAATTTCACGAGCTTTACTGGTGTGATTAAGTTCCAATCAATCCATAAGGAGTTTCGTGTGTACATCAAGCCTAAGGATTATTCAATGATGTTTTGGAACAACGTGGTTAATTACAGTATGATTCATATTCATAATTATTATTGAAATGACATTCCAAGTTTAGAATACCATTGCCTTCATAGTTTGACTATGTAAAATATGCTGATTCAAAAATACTGTTTACTTTAAGTTTTTAATTAATTAATTTGTAGATATTGAAAATAAATAGAATCTTGGTGTAACCAAATTTAATTTTTATTGACATGATGTACTTATACTTAGTCACACATTATTTGTCAGACATACTTTTGGTAGGAGAAGATGAGAATTTGTCGTTATGTCCTTTCAAACATCTCATGGTACATTTACGGACATCTCCCGATCTGCCGAGAAACTGCAGCGTGGACCAACTCCTAACGTTGGTAAAGGTGTCCGTAAGAAAGACGTCAAGTACATCTTTACAGCTTGTGTAGTTCCAGGTGAAAACCTTGATACCAATTGACATATTGATAAACAAACACGAAAAAGTCCAGAATTGTAAAATGTGAATATGTAATATTCTGATTGCCATAATGAAGTTGTAGAATAAATTTTAAGTGTATTAGAAATTAGAAGAAGTTTTGTATGCAGCTGAGTTTATTAAACCATGTTAATTATGATTATTATATGGCTATCCGTGATGATAGTACTAAATTGTTCGTAAAAAATATTTGGATTGGACAGTAGTTCCTGCTAACCAACTTGCCATGTTTTTGATTTCGGAACACTGCTGCGACAGAGTAAAGGATGAAAACAGTGAATTGCGGTTTCCGTTAAATAAATACTGAGTAAGCTCATCTTTGACCTATGGTTCACACGCAGATTACAGTTGTCAAGTACTTGATATCTGTATTTAAATACATTTTATGAGCTGAAACAATGAAGTATGTATAATCATGAGAACCAACTGTTACAAGAGCAAATAAATGCGTTTTAATTATTGAACCCAAGAAGATGTGTGAAACTTGAAGAGGCAGCATTCCCTTACATATTGTGTTGCGTTGGGAGAAGTAAAAACTCCCGAAGATCACTTCTCACGGACAGGTTATATAAGATTATTTTACCACATAAAAGGCAAGCTTATCCTCGGGTACTCCATAGAATACGGATGCAGAACATCATTCTGATTAGAATGTTAGTTGTATTCCTGTTTGAATAGATGTTATTTTTAGCAAACCAACATCCAGGTCAATTTCACGGCGTGGGGAATGACCACGGCAGTTACTAGGTGGAACATTTAACAAAGGACTATAAATTCATATACATAAGAATATAATCAGTTACTTTTAGGGATTTCACCCGCAGATTTTCATTCAATTTTGCAATATTATAGTAGCATATAGCATTCGTTTCCATGGTGATCGACCTGTGAGTTAGCTTGTAGGTAGATTCCTGGTTTTCTAACTAAAGAAACTTTTTGTCTGGTTAAGGGGCTGCCCGGTGTATCCGGTTCCGGTGGTTTTTAAAGTTCGTAGATGTGACTGACTGAACTATAGATGTTATTCTTAGCCTATTCAGTGGCCACCTACGAAAACAAACGATTCAAGATACTAGTTTCCAATCTAACAGGGGCTGTAAAAGCATACGATTCCCGGATTTTCCTTGCTATTTTTGAATTAGTACCTGACGTAGCCATAATAATGAGGTTATTTTATTACGGAAACATTAAATGTAACATTGATATAGAAATCTAACTTTTGGAATTATTTACTCATACGCCCTCTTGGCAAATGTAATGAAAATGAATAACTTCTTAGTATGTATAGGTTCTTAGTTTATAAAGTTCATTTTACATATTCATTACATATTATATTCATTTTAAAAGTTAGTGGTGGCTTCTGACAAACTTAAGTTTTTGTAGAGAAGTTTGTATAGTTCCCAGAGCTACGATATTTACATGCCTGCGTTGCGTTCTGGACATATGTATAGTATAGGACTGAATAACACATAACACCCTAACCTCACAGGAACTTGAGCTTGTGTGGGCGTTAAAAAGGAAAGTAAAAATGATCGAGCCTCTAATTATTAGAGGCGCATTTATAATATGACCATCATTTACTTATGGTTAATATACGAGTCCGTAAACGCACAATTATCGCATCAATCAACAGCAATTTAAGGGCACGAATGTAGTGAGTTTTATTCCCTGAAACGATTAAGACACTCGTTACTTTAAATTATTGCATTATTGCTTATCGCCTTCACGCCCTTTTATTTTCATAGAAGTGAGCTTCAATTCAATCTCAATATGTGACTTGCTTCCATTCTGCGTTTACATGGTTTGCATTATTAGTTTTCTAGAAATTCGTATCAAAGAGGATCTTTCGTGTAGATAAAGCTTATATGATTTCATGGGAAAAGTGAAAAATTTCGGAGATCTCGAGTGCTCATATGGAATAAATAGATAGCAGGCCGGAAATTACATACAATCCAGTTCCAGTTATAATGCTTATCTAAGATTGAGTCAGCATAACTTTCCTTAAGCAAAATATATGACTTTTTCTAGAACTTTATTGCATCTTCATTAAATTTTAAATCTTGAACTTGCTTGTACGAATCAAGTAGGTGGGTTTATTTCTTTTCCAGAAAGTTGGTGGTTTTCAAATCATTTCAGGAGTTTATTATATTTCTCCGTTAATGTCAAAGCCACTGGCGACAGCAGTGTACATCTTATTATTATTAGAATTCGATAAACTGGATGTGGGCGGCAGTTAATAAGTTGAATGAGAGAGACGATTTCAGGTTTAACCCACAAGGGACAAGTGTATTTAGTGTATAACTTTAGCACGGTTATTCTGCAATCTCTTCCAGAGGTTTTCTGTTCTGTAACCTGATTGGGACAAACTTTGATTATATTTACTACGAAAGATTAATTTCGCTGACTTGTTGAAGTTTTCATTCACAATGATATTTAATTTTCTTGTCTATACTAAAGTTCCTGAGATTTTCAACTTACCTAATAAGTTCTATACTATTCACAGTTCCTTCAATTCATTCAAGCTTAGTTCCTCTATTATGAGTACTTCTTAAAAGTCTTTGATGGATTATTAATATGTAAACTACTATAGTAGTTTACAAATTGGTTTTTAATATTTTGCAAATTACCTAGACATATAGATGTAGATAGCGCATAAATTTTCGAGTAAGTAAATAATGATCTTAAAAGAGAGTGGGTAGATAGCTGAATGGACTTATTACGCGCCTGGAAAAATTAATCCTAAACTTATACATGAATCATTCTCTGAAGTTAGTAAGAAGGGATTCATGTTTCACTTGAAAGAGATTCCTAGTAGATTTGAACAAACACACGTTATTTAACCTGGATGATCTTCATGTTAAGTCCCATATCCGAGGACATATTATCCCATTATTTGAAATGTCGGTGGCGCATGTTCTCGACAAGTTAATATAATAATCTACAAGTTATTAGTTTCTAATATATATTAGTTACAATCATATGGTTCCATTTAGATGAGCTTTGAAGTGTTTTGGGATGAGTTTACAAGGCTCTGATCAGTGTATTTGTTTTTTTGATTCATCTACTGGATAAGCATTAGGCGACTGGCGGTGCGGTGAGTCTGTTGTATAATGAAAAGTTATGAAGAATATGTGGGTGTAAAATTATCTACTAACAAAGCTAATGAATGATGCCACACTTGCTAATGTGTTAATATTCTTGCATGTGATGCTGAAAGATGCTTCATGTCTTTGAATAATAACATACAAAACCACCAAGGAGTAATCAAATTCAAGAACCTAAATCAATTACTTAGAGTCGTCTTTCCACAGAATTTAATATAGATGAAGAATTTTGTACAAGAATTTCCGAGGTAATTACTTTCCTGTCATATCAATGATTGTATTGTATTGCAAAGTCTTGTCAAGAAAGAATGTCATAAACAGCCACCTCGTCCTCTGGAAGTCACAATTATTAGTGAGTAGCTAAATGATGAATATCAATAGCTTTAGAGAGAGGGGGGCCAGTAAAGCAACTATACACGTGAATCTTGTATAAAATTCCATGCATTCAATAGGGTTTGATTGTTTACATATGTATGTATGTACGTACATATATATGGTCTGACAGCGTGTGTGTACATCCCGTCAAGGGTTTTCAGAATGTGATAGACTGTACCTTATTAGTAATCTGACATAGCCATATACCTCAATGTGATATGTACATATCGGTGTATATGTATGCACCCTAAAATCCTTTTCAGCAATTTGTATAGTCCCCAAAGTCAACTACGTTGTCGGCTTTTGTTCTAGAAGAGTATGGAATTTCCTTCTTCTCCTTGGTTTCCAGTCAATACTTTCAAGTTCGATTATTGTCAAAGCGTGGGGTGAATGTATAAAAATCTCTGTAAATTAAAGCAGAAACCTTTGTTGAGTACCACGCATTCCGGAGGTTAATCTATATTAGATTGTCTAGGTCTGAACACCTATAGGTTTTGACAGAAATGTAATTATCCACGTAAATTTCAGTAAACAACTTTCTTCGGTATACGGTGAAACGACCAGGTTGTGCTGCAAGCTAAAATCGATTTGAAAGCATTTTCTGCTTCTATCTGTATATGTACATATATCCAAACTACATGGACTTTGATTTGCAATTTTCATTTAATTTGACCTTCAACAAGGGTGTTTTTTCCGGTGAATCGTATTTCCAATGGTATGACGAAATTACCGATTATCCTATTCAGTCTATTTTTAGAAGGTGTATGTCAATAGCATTGTAGGTGGTATATTTGTTTAGCATCAGTTATAAAATGGACAACATAATTCAACCACTACAGGTAATGCTCATATGTTTTGTCTAATAAGAGTAAATGATTATTGTTTGATCATACTATTAAAATCAGTGTACTCGTTCCGGTTTTCGTAACTCTGTAAACACCAACTAACACAGGAAACGAAGTCTAATTAAATTCTCCGTAATGTAAACAAAGCTAGGGAGCAAATGGAGTGGAATGTATCTGTATGAACTAATTTATTATCTTTTAACTCTTGCACATAGGATCTAGGTATGTATGCTGGACAAGAATGGCAATGACCTAAACAGCGTTAGGTATTTTATTTCCATAGTGTTTGTTATTATGCCATTATGAAAAAGTGATTTTTTAAGGTAGGGACTTCAGTTTATTTATTACGAGAATAAAAGTTACAAAACGTTTCTTAAATAGCAAATTTTGATACCAAATCTGTATTATTAAATCGATGACTAAGCAGATAATTTATATTTTTTTAAACCTTAATTACTATTTAGCTTATGAATAATTACTAAGCTACAATGAAATTACAAACATGATACCAAGGGACAATTATAGTACAGATATTGGTGAAGCTGCCTGTACCTGAATAGATAACATAAATATGACACTTCCATATTTTAATTATGACCACAAAAAGCATAACTATACAACAACTGTGGGTCCTTAAAACTACATAGTACATATTTAATATCTTAAATGCTCTCGTTTTTATTGTAAAAATACTTCCTACTGTCCTTTAAGATTACCATTCAATACATCTACACGTATAATTATACTTGTATATTGTTATAACCAGCACATATTCAGTTCTTGTATTCAATTATTTAGTATTCAGTTATCATATTCGACTAACAATAAGCATAGATTCTGCACCATTCCTAATGTAGGCATAACACCCAACCGGTAATGTTCGTTGAATACATGCATACCTGCTTTAACTTCTTTTTCTTGCGGTACTGTTTTTTTGCTAATAGCACCTGCTTTGTAGTGAAGAATTGTTTATACTCTTAACTACAGTTCAAAAACTTTATTTTACATCAAAATTGTACGGCGCAGTAACTGACACCACACATCTGGGAGATTAGCGGAAAAGTTTGTTCATTTGTTAATACAGTAATTTGAAAGTATTTCGATAAACTATTGAATCTCAGACTGTATATGGTTAAGTTTTCTTCGTAAAACTCCGTTACGACATTTTGTACAAGTATCTACATATATATACCAAATAAATAATTTCACAATAGAATAAATACTATGTTAAATCCGATGACTTTAATAATAAATCTAGTAATACAGATCACATTGATATAATGTATCAACAAGATTATTTTTAAGTTGGATAGTGAATTTTCAATCTTTGGAGTAGCCAACAGCAAGCTTCAATTTATTGTTAAGTCCTACAGATAGTCCGGAAAAAATATGGGTATGGAATAGATACTTCTATTTACCCATTTCAGCGTATTGCTCATTATCATGAGGAACAAAAAGAGACACGTACGATTCCGTTATCCGACACCACATTGTTGGTACATGCATACATATACAAGTCTACATTAGTTTCATCCTCGAATTTCATCAAAATCTTCGAAAACGGATATTTTTAATGAGCACGTATTATAAAAAAAACACAATCAAAACAAGCTTCTAAACGACCGGATAAGAACTATTTTATAATTACAAACAAAAATATTTTCTGTAGATACATATTTGCAGTGGTTTGGTCTCTCAGCGCTTCATATAGGTAAATTCATATGACAGAGAGTTTAGAGGAATAAGAATACACATAAGAATATGGTCCTATTACTGAAGAAAGTTGAACCCACACTAAGCTGTCAAGAAAGGTGCATATCCTGCTTTTACAGCAAAGATTGTAGTTACAAAGCAGGAAGCAACGCAGCTGCTGCGGATGGTGTACATATGTGATTATCTTGTTGTGCTAACGATGCCTCTCTCCCTACTGCTTCCAAGATTAACTTTCCTCGTCCATTTTTCCCGGTCGTCGCTTTCTCTTGCGTAAATACTACATTCAATCTTTCTTGTTTTTACTTTCCAGTTCACCGGAAGTGTATCAAACAATTACAGCAAATGAAAGAAGATGTCAATTCGCTTTTCCTACCAGCAGGTACCATGACAGACTTGCAGTGCAGGTCTCTCTTAATTAGAGTAGCTATAATCATAATTATACTTATAGATAGATATATTCTTAAGTTACATATACCTTTGGCTGGTATATAGTCAACGCGAAATAAGTTTGTTCACTCGTTCGCCTATATATACATGCTCTTTCAATCCACATTGTATTTGCTGCACAGTTTATAAAAACTCCTCATGAACAACCTGTCATTTGTTCATTTCCACTTACTCATACTTTAATATTCTGGATCAAATAACTTAGCCAATTCAGAGCAGGATAGTAGTAAGATCACCCGCTGATGAGATATCTATAATACATGCACTCAATTCCAGGGTTTGCATTCTTTCGAGTCCTTTTTTCTTTTGAAATCATTGAAAATAAGTTCAAGATCAATTTCTATTAAAATACACATCTTGAGATATCTTGAACTTTTATACTTCTGAGCCCTGCCGACTGAAAAGATTGGAAATGAAAAATGGAATGAATTTATAGCTCATTAATTGTATGCATGCTGTTTCACATGAGAAAAAGTCAGTGCTACTGCTATCTATTATAGTTTTACAATGAATTCTATCAACTTTAATGAACAACAAATTTACCCAGTTTCTGAGAATCTCTAATATAATAAATTTATATGCATTTCAATCCTACATCAACAATACAGTATACGGCTGCTATAGAGTTTGGGAATAAATTGATCCTACATTTGAAATTCACGGTATTGGTCCTGATTATTTCGAGTGCCACATATAATGTTTTACAATTTTGGACGGCTATTTTCAGTGATTGTAACTTGTAACGCCTTAAAACATTAAACCAAAAATATTATAGGAAACTAAGGGCTTTCCCTGTATGCCTTCCAATCTGAATTCTGACTCTCATCAATATATTAACTGAGCCGAAATCGAATTACTTAATATTGTAGACTGCTTACTTATACTTATGGTATTTATAACTCCTACAAATTATCCCGGCTAAAAATGCTCTCATTATCTTAATATTATTCAAAAATAAAACTACGATCTCTAAACCTTGAGATTTGTTTTATCTGGAATGTTCAGTTCAAGAAAAGTGTTTAATGCGTATGCTTGGATATTATTAAAAATAAATTAGAAGAAGCAAGAGATCCAGAATCCAAATTGTATGTACAGGATGTATCTGCACATCTACCAACATTAATACGAGTACCTAAAATTAAACTTATATTAAAGTAAATTTTGTTGCTTGTTCTAAACCATAGACGATTGACAGTTAGGATGAAAATCCTCAAATTCTAAATTGGGATGGCAACCATTTTTGCCACTTTCATTGACATTTAATGGGATCAACTGAGGTTGACAGGTTGAATTGGAATACGTGTGCAGACTAAGTAGTATCGTTCGGCTTCTCCGGCATGTTGTGTTTTTTCTTTTCAGGATCATCGGCCCTTCCTAAAAATTGGGACATTTTCATAGCTACTTGGAAACAATTCAAACGAACATTCAGAGCAAGCGTTTGGAAGCATTTATTTTAGTTGTGTAATTCTATGGGTTAGAAAAGCAGAAAATTAGTAACAAAATAGCAATATGAAGGACAAGTTTTATTACACAAACATATTACAACACATTTACATTGCAACCTTTACTATAGTGACCATGGATAGAACACTTACGGATGTACCTTTAATGTGGGTTGCCGTCTGGGGATCTATCAGCTTGAATCATATTGATACGAAAAGCATTGTGAAGCTATGTGTAGAATAAAACTATAAAGGTCAACAAAGTTATTCACTACAATCTCGATAATCTGTCCAAATTTTTCAAGGAAGAAATTAAAAAACTAACGGCTCATATTATTTTGGTTGAACAGTATCATAAATCGAAACAAATTAACAAACTTTTTCATCAAAACAATCCTAATTTTTTCAATACCTGATTGGATCATAAAACAATAGTGTACAAGAATAACAGGCGAGGTCGAGACATACATACTAAGGGCTAAAATAGTAGCAAAATCAAATTCTACGAATTTTTCTAGCTTCAATAATCCTAAAAAGGCTGGAAGCATGTATGACGTGTCTGCAGTTAAATTGATTTTTGGTTTGCTGCACACATTGAACGGTCCATGGGTATTCAAGACTACTCCTTCGAGGCCTTTGATGTTTCCTAATTTTTCTCAGAAAATATAATACAATTCGAAACTGGCCTCTCGCCCTGATTCCTAATTCCCACTGGGAGATATACAACTCACGGAATTTCAAAAGAAATCCATTGTGGAAATGAGGTATCAGCGGCTGACTCAGTCCCTTCGTGCATTATAAGTTGAGGGTGACTAGTTACGCCACGGAAACTGAAATAATAATCTTTACAATTCACTCCTGATTTCATAACTTAGGGTCTGTACGGTAACGTGCTTCTCGGTACTTTTCCGGCGACATGCATCCCATCTCATACGAGAAATCTTTTAATTTAAAAGGTTGAGTTGCTTAATGATTTCATGGCATTTTACTTCGTCGAAGTTGCAACCCAACAACGAGTTATGTTAAGCAATTGGTTATTCATATGCAACAATATGTTTTGGAATGTATTAATTGCTCCATCTGCCCCCTTCAAATTCAATTTGTCCCCTTCAAACAAGACACCGCTGATGTAGCCAATAAGAAAGTTGCAATATAGTAGCTACGTTGTGAAGTATTTAATGAAGTGGCAACTTGTTTTCCCACCTGCAGCTTATACACACACCAAAGAAATAAATTAAAACTTCGGTTTCAATTTGACCCCAGTTCTTGTGAGAGAAACTAGTCCAGACTGCATTTGCTTGGGTCAAGGTAATGAAAACGAAACAGCATTTCCGCAATAAGACAATATTGTGTCCTATAGCTATAGCTACTCTGAAATCTCTTAGTCATTCGAAACAAATTTAATTCCTTTTGGAACGAACAGGACTTTCGATTAGAAGCAAGAAATACTTACAATAAGAGAGCACCAAAAGCTGAAGTTATAATAATTATTATTTCTTTTATAATATTTAATGTCTTAAGTATCCACTGGAGCACTAATTACCTCAATTTCGAATCAGTACGAACTCTTTGAACATGATACTAATGACCATTTATACAACCATAATCCGTCACATTTTTGGGGACAGAGTAATGACAAAATTCGATAAAGTGTTTAGGTTTAACAGGAACAGGTGCCTGCCGACGCTCAGTAGACCGACAAGCAGTTGTTTTCATTTCAACAACTACCGTCATTCAACAGTTCCACGAGGAATTAAAGCCCTCGCATATTGCACGTAGAACAGAAAACTGATCTTAAGTGGCTGAAAAAATAGTGTTTATAAGCTCTTGTCCACTCCACTTACTGCCACTAACACACATTCAATATAAGATGCAGCGCGTGGCATCACGGTAAAAATGGCTCGTCAAACTGTGTCATAAAGTTGACTCTGAGCGATTTTCAGTTATTGATAGAACTTTTATGTCGCAAAACTACTACAGGAAACGACATCAAAATGTTTGAACTGACTTCAAGGTTGTCTGCTGATACCGGTAAGTTAAAATGCTGGAACATTTCTCTTGCATTCTAAAACATATCTCAAACCAAACGCCATCGGACAATAGCTTTGACAGACCTAATATAACATAATGCACTCCAAATTGTTTCACCGACATCATTTCACTGTTGAAATGTAACAACATCCTTTCAATTTTAGTAAAAACTATTTTACCCATGAGCAGGCAGACATAATTTACTCTAAAACTACTGTGTATGAACATACAACTATGTAGTACATCATCTACAATCACACAGTCACCCTAAATGTTCATTACTTATATGTTTTTGTCAAAGTCAGGCGTTGGTATACCTATTGACACTTGAGAAAACGATATCTCGTCAACGTTCTATTTTTGTCGCCGACTAAACTTATTTACACCAGTCCTACTAAAGCCACAACCCACAACACCAAAAAAGTGTTACATATCAACGGATTTTATCAAGCATTGTTGAAATAAATGCTATGTGGCATTCCCCCTTGAACAAAAGATCCTGTTAGTATTGCATTATTTAGAAAATGGAAAAGCTTCAGTCTAGAAATTTCGAAGATATAAGTCGCAGCGCTCTACGATTCCCTGGTCAAATATTTCTTTGATTTAAACACGTGCAAAATATATGCAGGGCATGCTCTTCATATATTTCTAACGAAACTCATTGTGTCCAAATGCAGTGCAAGGCTAAGCAGGAAAACTATGAAGAGCCACTTTAAACGTATACAAATGGAAAGCTCTGCTTTCGTTGCGTCAGACTCCAAACCTGAAATCCTGAGAAGCAAGCCAGCGTCGACGTGGTATATTGTACTTAATTACAAATCTTTATATGATTATTGCATCTACTTAATTTTATTCCATTCCAACCAGAGAATTTTGCAACGACGCAGTTTCTAGCCATGAAACAAATACTATTTATCATACAGTAAAAAACTATAGTCAGCTTGCTTTTTAACTCAGAAGAACAATGCTTGAAATAAAATCTTGTGTCTGAAAACCCTTGTAAAATAAGCCACGTGCCGTACAATAGACCTATAAGTATATTGAAATTGGCAACTCCTATGCAAATCATTGTCATCCTCCATCACAATAATATTCTGCATTTTTTTCGGTAAGTTCAAAGACAGCTTCAGTCTCGAATCTATATATTTTTTTAGTTTGTCTACGACGACAAATATCGCCAGCTGAGCATATTTTGATAAAGCTTTTGTTCTTTGCACTAAATTGAGTTTCTAATACTTAGAAATTAAAAAAATACAATAAAAGCGGTTCGGTTTCATTCAAGTTCAAATCCATGGCACACATATCTACAAAGCAAAGCACATCACAGATAGAAAGAAAGAGTTTTGCTGAAATGCACCTTTACTTTAGTGTTACCAGATGAATTATTAGGAGTAGGAGTGAGAGGAGATGGAGAACCGCTGATCTGGTTCGGTCGGTTTACCAAACCTGTGCGTTGGCTGGGTCTTCTTAGTGAGATTGAACTGTTTCCAGGAGAAAACCGTGCTTTCTTCGTGCACTGCCAGATGGACATAAGAATTCCCTTAAATCCCTGAAATAAAATAAAATTTTCTAGTTCCAACCGGTTCATATTTATCTCCAGATAGTTTTATACTGTAATATATTGTTAGGTTATTGTGATTACAAGAGACTAATGCCGCTGCTTATCTTAATCTACATACCATTCAAAATCTTCATGTTGGTACAAATACCATGGTTCGTCAAACCACAAAAAGAATAACAACAAATATTAAGGTACATATATACACTTCCGTTAGAACTCCTTTGAGATCTCGTCGCTGAGAATAAACTTTACCAGAACGGAAACAATATTACCTTGGAGACTTCGGAGTTACAAAATAAGATGTTAGTTATAATTTAACTGTTGGCCATGGGTATTTGAACAACCATGTTAGATAGAGGTACACAAAGAAGAGTACAAAGGAGTATGTGTAGTTAGATCAACAACATTACCAGAAACAACATTTATAATTACATCACTAGAGACGGTTTAATGTTTATATTGACATCGTAGCAACAACACAGTAACTTAGATAAATCGTATTAATCAAGTTTAGCTATTGACATTAAGATTATGTAGGTACTTGTATGAGATACACAAGGAAGTTGAAATTATATCTGTGCAAACTACCTCGAACTCACTTGGAGATGATTCCATACATAGTCACTTTTTCTCCTAAACAAATTACGAACGCATTAAAGACTGCGGCTCTATTTATGCAATCAATGACTTCATATGAAATGCTGCGGGTACAAAAGCTCACTTTATTGTAGCTTATAGTGCGCATACATACATAAAAATGTACATACATCGTAAAACATCAGAGCTTCCTTGCTTCCGAGAATTGATTACGTACTTATGCATAAGAATTCGCTTCGTATAAACTAATTTATCAACGTGAATGTGTACTCATGATAATGTTGTAATATATTCGTGGAGAAATCTCTCCAAAACTCATTTTGCAAAAGTAATAAAGATAGTATGACATTCATGTACGACATATCAAGCAAATTAATATAATTTCATTCTTACCTTTCGGAACCTGGTACTCATGGCAAAATAAATAATCGGGTTGATGCAAGAATTTGTAAAGCCCAATAGATTGATGATAAGCATAGTGAAGAAGAAGTGTCCCTCTTGAAGGAAATTTTTCGTCTGCAACTGTGTCACAATTGTCACTAAAAAGTAAGGACTCCAGCACAAGAAAAACACTAAAACGATTACCATAACCATTTTTGCCACCTGAAAAGAAAATGAATACAACTATAACAAAAACCTTGGTCTAAATAAAGTGATCGGTGTTGAAACTAATTTAATTTTGTTTCAATTGCTGCACGCGCCTCCTGAAATGAAGCATCGACTTGAAAAATACCACTCGAGAAAATTAAGTCGGCACACAAAGACGACAAGTAAATTACAATTTGACATCCTTCCAGCGAACTGTATTGTCAAGGGTACTATGCTGTACACTAAACAAATATTTGAACTGGGATTAAACAGAGTTCCTGCGTCAGTTTAAAACAACAATCAAGTGAATTTGCAAAAGTATATAAAATTAAAGTTTTCAGCAGCCAAATGAGTTTTACTCACTCCAATAAATTGCAAACTTTTACATACTAGCAGTATAAACTTTAGTTTATCACTTTAATTGATTAACTTTACGTCCGGATTTGGTGTAACTTTTTTGATTACAAGACCATTTCTTTTTACTTCATATGTTATTATGTTACCCAATACATATACGTACAGAATATTTTGAAAACGAGTAGTGTCAACTTTCTAGAAAATGTATAAGAACTCCATTGGCAATTCATACCAGTTTACTCGAGAGTAACGAGTCCATCTGACACTTTTTTACATTTTTTGGGCGTAATAATAACGTTAGGTGAAAGTCTTATCTCTGTGTATCTAACAACATCAGTCACGACAGACTTGTTTTGAGTTTACTATGTATATGTCTACCATTTTAAGCTGGCATTATGCGTAGCGACTAACGACCATATAGGGCTTATAGCATAGCCCATATTATATCATCCAGCGTTCTTGAACATCCTGGAGTTGTAATAAACTCAAGACTTGTTTTGAGACATGTTTGTCTTACATTGTAAATCGAAAAAGTATTTTTAGTAATATCGGACCTCCCATGATATTTCTACTACGATGTTACTACGACGTAAACATAGTCGTTGTATACTGAAATCCGAACTTTGATTCAGTGTTGTGTAATATTACTTATAGTTTGAAAGTTGAAAGTACCTAGTGTTCATTTTCTGTACATTCAAATCCAACTTACTACATGCAAGGATATGAACTATAAGATAGAACTTACTTTCTGCCTGCCTTTTTCCACATTAGCTGTCTTCGCATCTCGATGATCCTGCTGAACCGGAATCTTCTTCATTAATGCCCGGTATATGGAAAAACAAGTACCTCCGATGAAGATCAGCGGTAAGACATACATGAAAACGAACAGGAACAGAAAGTACCCGCGTCGGAATTCATCCGTAAACCTGTTGCATATGGACAAGATTACATAATGAACCCCTTAGGGGCAACAACCGGAATAATGTATGAATATTCATAGTCCTTCCATATTTGTAAGAAGTTCACAATGTGCTTCACGCCACAAGGGATTCATTAAGCTCATTAGAAAATGCATTGAGTTTACCAAATACATGTAGCTTGTTATACGTATATTGAAAATACTAAAAATATTGCAAACAAGCCATTTTCAAAATTTATGCACAATAATAGAAATAGTTCAAACTTTTTTTTAACTTCTAAAAGTGCGTCTCGGTGTAATAAAATCTTTCATCGCAGTCATTTTTACCGCAAGTCAGACTTCAAAAACTCTATTTTCAGTGTTAATAAGAAGTTTTATATGGTTTGTGAGCAAAAGAATGTATATAATATGAAAAAATTACAAAAACTTTTCATAGGAAGAATTAGTAACACATTTCATGAATAGGGTGTGTACTTTTTACGAACTTCTTTGTATAACAAACTACCGTTTGCAAATGCTTCAGGAAAAGGCATCACTATTCCAAAGAATAGCAGATGCTTGCTACTAAGCTCATACTATTGTTGGCATACTATACCCGAAAAAAGTTTCCTAAACGAACTCCTCCCACACTTGGCTTACCAATGCAATAATAATAAGCACGTTTTTGTACCTAAACTTTTATGTACCATTATTGCCGAACCTGTCAGAAGACTACAATTCTATACTATTACAAGACGTATAAAACCGACTGAAGTAAAAATAGAGCTTGAAAGGATATTCTTAGTGTTTAATTTTTAATAAAAGTCAGCATATCACTTCAGTATCCCTCCACGTAATTCGGTCTCATTAGAACCAGAAGTACAAAGAGACAAAAACATGTCGGTCAGTCTGAAAGCCGTTTTGACTTGGTCTTACCAATTACAGCGACTATTACTCGGTGATGCTAGAGTAATGCTATAATGAACTTCCATTTATGTTCCAACTTACTATCTTTTCTACATTACTTCAACATCACAACGACCCAGACTGTCATTAAACTGCTTGCTTAAAAGTTTAAGAGGTTTACTAAGAAGCCATCATGTATTGCTTATGTTTCACTTGAATCCCTTAGAGCAGATTTGTTTGTTTACTTATGTTATGTATTTGATTGCTCTTCTATTCCGTTATACTCTTCCCGAGTAGCTTGTCACGTTTCCAATTTTATTTGGGTGGTTTAATCATCACTGTTACCATTCAGTTGTTTTTCAACGCCATCACAATGTGGTTAATGTTACCTCTATTCTTCCAGAAGGTCCTAGCACTATAAAACTTGATATCATTCCTAATCAATGGTCTTCGTGTTATCAGTTATTAGAATAATTATCCACAGATGTAGGAAACCCTTAATTGCAAGCCAAATCAACAATGATGCTTATTTAAATAGGTCCTAACGGTTTAAAATGTTTTTAACGTATTTGAAAATGTAATGTACACAGCTAGACACGTTCTACAACACTTCAGGTACTTATTGTCTGAATACGGGGGCGAGTGTATTTATACTGAATGAAACGATATGACGACTACATGATAAACACGAAAATTGTATTCGAGTAATGATAACAACTTTATATTTGAAATATAATATTTGTGAGGTATAGTACATATTCACTGTTTGCTTTGACATTGGCTAACAGATACATATAGTTTGCACATTGAAAGGAAGATTGTTAAAAGCAGGCTCATCACAATACTAATACTAACACCACACACCGATAAAAGAATTATTCCAGGAAAACCAAATACCCGTCAAAGCAAGTTCTTCGGCTGAATTCCCCATACTCCGAGTGTAGAGTAAAGTTTGACGCTGTGTATGGGTAAATATTGGGAGCTGCCAACAAACACGGGATGATCCACACCACGAAAATTACTCTCAAGACCCGAGAATTCTTCAAAATTACTCGACTCCGAACCGGATAAACCACAGCGTAATACCTACAAACGTAAAGATACGGAATATTTATGAAGTGCCTTTTTAATTCAATACGATCTCACTTTTACCCAATATGCTCCCAGTTTAGAAACTTTTCCGAACGGGGTTGAATAATGCATCTGCTGCAAAGCACACGTGGACTACACCAACTATACCGCCTAGAATAATTAGTCCAGTACCATTAATATCTCCCATTATGGAATTAAATTGCAGGGCTTACGTTTCTCCTAAAGCCAAATGCACGGTCGTTGCCTCTTTGTTTGCTTTTCTACAATGTTAATATATCCAACTATTTCTGGAAATTTTTAGTGCTCTCTGCACTTCTCTCCTCTCAAGTTCAAAATGAACTTTTAAACCCGACCCAGTACAGTCGTCTCGTTTTTCCGGTACCGACATTACAATAGTTAAGGTTATTAGTAGTACAAAACGTTTGCTTAATTATTAACGAAACATGATAAACCATATTCTCAAAATATTATGTATTTGTGAATTGTGCAATCTAGCTAACACATACAATGCCGTACTTAACGTTGTTGAAAAAACGTAAAGTCCTTCTAACACAACATTTTTGCTATACCAACATCGTAGGTGGAAAATCAGGAAATAGTAAGTTTTCTTTAAATGTTGAGAAAACACATTCAGGGGAGACATCAAAAGCCAAATAACATGCACTCTGCAAAGTAGCTGTCGGAATTGCTTGAGTATAAAAATATATCCCCTGAATATAGCTATATGTATGGAACCAACTTTAACTTGTCAATGGTAAAGTAAATAAACAAATCGAAAGATAGAAACGCGTATTAATTCGATTCGTTTTGACCCATAAAAATCGGTCCAGGGTTAAACGTACACATTGGGGTCGTTAACCACCAAAGTAAAATTTGTTTTTTTCCGTAAAAAAATAGCTTAACACTGAAAATCTTTAAACTTACCTTTCAATGCAGATAGCAACCAGAGTCAATAAAGTTGTGAAGATTAAGACTGCTTCCAGGAATCGGTCGACAGTACATATAACATCATTCAGAATGCTCATTTCAGCATCCGCCGCTAGCTCTAACAACTGCCAAGAAAACAAACACAGACAACGTGAAAAGCTAAATATATACATGTAATTTAGTTTGTCATTTCTTCATTTGTAAATGTTTCCAGATGTAAACCCTCGTAATTTTAATAAAGTAAACTCTTCAAATATTTAATAAATTGGTTTACAGTCGTTTTGGCAAAACAGATACATATACAAATACTAGGAAACTGATTACAGGCTTTCAACACGTAACATATATAAGTACCATTTGATAAAGTGATAGAGTACTAGGGATTCTATCTTTTGATTCACGAGAAATGATCTTCAATTACAATGTAGGTCAATCTCGATGCTCCAAGAAAGATAAAGTAAGTATATAGGACAGACAGGACTGATAAAAAGCTGGTCGGTTCCTCACTTTACAGGTTTCGCAAGTCAAAATTACTGCGCGGTTCGTCTCGCCATATTAGGTAACGTTATTGGAAGGATGATGAGCCCAGTTGATATTTTTACTAGGGCAGCAATATATTTGTGACTCATGTAGGATTTCAGTCAAGTAAGAAATTCGTTGGATATTAACTGCAGTCGAATTCGATTATTATTGACTTCAATGCATAGTCGCATGATACATCTTGATTACAGATATTCTGCTAAGCTGGCTTCCTAACATAGTTACTATTACTACTATACAGTTACTCCTTAAATACTAGAACTCGCTCTACAAAGTCTAGTATGTATACTACACAACGTCGACATCGGAGCAAACCATGGAAATGTTTAGACCCTTATGTTACCACAGTAGTGTAAACAAATTTCCAGATTTATGGTTCAATGTAAAATTATTTACCTAGAGAGCTCCAGAAATAGGTTTACAAGATAGAACATTTCAACAAGTATTATTAAGTACGAAATCGGATTTAAAGTTCATCACGAAAGTTCTCTAAATAATTATTTCAATAGTAATCAGTTCTAACAGGAATATAGAGTCTACCAGTAAATTGTTCTATTAACGACTAGTTTATACTACACCGTTCTAATTTAATCGCTGGATCTCAACTTCCTTATATGTACATTGGTATTTTCATTAATTTTGCACACATGTAGAAACTTGATGTGAACACAAAACATATGCATGTAGTAACAAGTAATAGTAACTAGTGATGAAGAAAATCACACTTTCATTAGTACACGGGGTGTATTGATATATAAGCAGATTCCATTGCTTCAGCTTATGTCTAGTACTACGAGACAGAAAATCAAGGCGATAATGAACTTACCTAGGGTTCCGCTCCTACTAGATGAGTATGCAACAAGGATTGGAGCATCAATCTCTCGGAGAAACATTTGTTTAATCGACCGCAAAGGAGATTTTAATACCAAATTTAGTTGCAATAATAATAATTACATCAAACGGTAATTATTAGGAAAATAACTGTACATTGCAATTTCGAACAGCGTGCGAGATACTGTCACATAGTTTGCTCTTTGCTACGGTTATGCCGTTGTTGTGTATACGCCACAAATACAGCTTTTGGCTATTTGTGCCATAGTGGAATGAGTTTCGGAGGAAAGTTGTGTGGGATGGTACACAATGGCAAGAAGAAATATAAGGATAAATACTGAAAAACACCTACTGGAGTCCTCAACCATACGTATAAATGTGATTATGTAGTATATAAATGTACCCTAGTCGATCGTCGTGGCTTATGCAACTAAAGAAGACCAATGTCACACGCTAGGGGACGTCATTTAAATTACGACAAGACTTTTACCTCGAAGTACCTGCGGTAAAGCAGATTCTTACCCAAAGCCTCCGCAGAATATTGTGTAAACATTGCATTACATGGTGTGGTTAATGAATATAATGTGTTATTTCTCTTAAATTATACTACATACATGTATATATCAAATGTTTCCGTTGGTCAACTGATGCGATGAATCGAATTAAATAGAAAATAGAAGATCTCACCTTTATTGGCAGTACCAAAGCTCCGACAAGAAAGTCACAAATGCCCAGATTGACGATGTAGTAATTCACAGGAGTGTGCATAGCTTTTGTACGATAAACGGTCAGGAAAACCATCAAATTCCCGGTGACGCAAATCACAAACTCCAACAAGAAGATGACGATAAATATTCTCCGGACGGCGACAATCTGTGCAACCACGAAATAATTCAGGACATCATTCTGTGTCTGGACTTAACCATATCATACCCACAACTAAATACTTAAATGACGACATCTGTGATGCAGCTAGTTAAATAATTATTACCTAACAGCTGCATATCGTGTACATTCCTATGTGTTCGCTTTTCCCCTTTATAAGAAAACGCAGGACAGAAATTATATTCTGCAAGCCCCGCTCTGAGATTTTCCCGTTTGTGAGGCTTGCTTCCAAGAAACTTTGTTCATGGCATTATTTTTGTGACTGTCAACTTGCGATAAGGAAATAGAAGAGAAAGTGATTCCTAAGTAAAGAGGAGCTTTTCAAGGTTATATCCACTTCCCTGCAATACTATCTCAACTATAATTCGGGGCAACTGATGCATAAAATCCTGGAATTCACCATGCAACTTCATATGTCAATCCATCTAATCGTAAACGCACACCGGAGCATTCACAATTGTATATCACACAAGAAGAAACTACTTGCTACTCCAAGTTACAACTGAATTCATAGTTGATTATGAAGCAATAATTTGTTAAATGTTAACTCTGCTGTTAAATTGCCTGACGGTATTATAGCGACAGTAAGTTCTATCTCAAAATCATTCATTGAGATATTGACAGGTCCTTTTAAAAATCATCCCACAAAACTACATACATATTTCCATAAATTGATAAGATGCAATTTTTTTTCGTTGGTAGTTCTCGGTGTCGTAAAGAAAGTGTAATTTCCTTAGTCGAAGAAATCGTCGTTTTCACGCTGCTTTTACTTACTATTATTTGTTCCGACATTTGTCTTCCAAGAAACATTCCAACGCTTTTGATTGCTTCCTTAAAATTTTTTGCGATCCTAATTTCCGATTTGTTCGTTTCTCTTTTTCAACTTTCCTTGTTTTGTACCCAGTGACTCCTCCAGAAGATATTGAAGCGTGCTATATTCATCATATGGTTGTGTTGTGTATAACACCTGAGTGTAATGAAATCGTTTGTGACACTTGTTTTATATTATTTCGTTCAACATTAGTCTGCCATGTGAACAGATGATATAATTACACTTGACCTACATATCGTCGGTGGAGATGCAAAGTCATCCACCATCATTTGAAGTGTGAGGTGGGATATCTCCACTAATTTTCAATTGCTTTGCAGTTGAAATTTTAAATACAAGCTCTCTCAGTTTTCGGTTTTAATGTGATTTACAAGGGATAATATCCCGCCGTACACTGAATTGATGCTGGGCCTCTCATCTTGCATTTAGTTTCACATGGAGATAGCCCAGTTGGCATCTCCACCGACGATGTATTCTTGCAGCATTATGTAATTTACAATACAATACTTCAAACTTCGCCTACTTCCAAAATTAATTGCTTTTCTATATAACCACCTAAAGTATAGTAAACTAAACTATCTCAGCAGCTTTTCCTAAATACCTTCGCATTTTTAATCGTTAAGATATAAAAAACAAATGGTCAAATAAAAATTTTTGCTGTCATTTGGACCGAAAATTCCAAGCAAAATTGTATTGTCTTAAACAAATTTTGCTTTAACCTCATATCAATGACATATCCAGACTATGCTGCTTCTATTACAGTGTCCAGACAGACAAATCAGTAGTGCTTTGGTGTTGTCTGAAGTCTGGGCAGGTAAAGCCTCTTTACTACTTCAAGGTTGGACTACAAAAATAATTAAATATCTGTTTCCTGGTCATGAACAGCATGAAAATACTGGATTATGAGTCATTAACGAACCCAATGGTTAAAAATGTCACTACAGATACATGTGCACCATAATGAAAATAAATCCCGCTGATATCAGCATGAATACAAAATAGAATGGGATAGCATGTGCTGTCAGCTCCAGCTGACTGCATAGCAAAGCTTACAAAGGTAGCAATTATATGTCGTTGACGAGTTCATGATTATTTTGGGGGCATTCGGGGTGTATTTACTTCTACGATTACCCTTTCAATGACTTATTATTATCAAAACATTTTGCTACGCTGTTACGTTCCCTTTGTCCCGTAAATATGGAAACGGATACAATCGTACGTGCATACATTGAGGTTAATAATCTTTCTAGGTAAGTCTGCTACTAATTAAGTTTCAGATGAAATACATTCAACTTCCAAATTTGGAAGTTGAATTTATACATTTTCCATCTCCTTAACCGCATACACCACTATCAGCGACTACAAACGGATTAAAAAGGTAAACACCAGAATTTGGAGTGATAAGATGAAAGTTTGCCAATGAAGGCTAAAAATAAAATATGAGTATCTACTCTAAATTTAGATAACTAATTTAAATTATTTTTTAACAATGTGGAATTTATTTATAGTCATACAGCAAGCATCTTTAGGTGCCAGTTGTATATAATCAAGCTCTACTCTGACTCTCTAACTCTCATACTTTCAATACCACACCGCCAGCATAGCTGAAATAATTTTGTGTTATAAATTCTGATCACTATTAACAATTAAGTTAAATACAGATGTACTTTCGTTTATGATTTACGGACATATGGAGAATTCTTAGAAGTACATGTTTTCATGAAAGTGGTAATGAGGTTTTAATTCAGCTACCATTTTCTTCATTATCCGACCTTGTCCTTGCTGCCGGTTTTTACCAGAAAGGCAAATAAGATGTTGCAAAAATGTATATACTCATACTTACACTGTTCTGCAACTTTCTGCAACTTTATTCTAGTACTTATTAGATTATAGACACAGAGGTCTATTTTGATGTTTTAACTAGACCGCAACGAAATTGCCCAATAATATTTTTTAACTCTGCGATAACAAATAATAATTATTTTCTCTTTCTAACAATAAGTTGGAAAATTTAAAGCTTTGTGTTGGTCGGTGGTGGTAGGATCATTGGGCATGATATAAAAAACACGAAAATATAAATATCTTCAGCTTTGTAAAAG
Organism: Lipothrix lubbocki; assembly: GCA_034696945.1. Classification (NCBI taxonomy): domain Eukaryota; kingdom Metazoa; phylum Arthropoda; class Collembola; order Symphypleona; family Sminthuridae; genus Lipothrix; species Lipothrix lubbocki. The sequence goes on along the minus strand of JAQGAK010000584.1, from coordinate 28,802 downwards.
TTATAGCACGTGAATTTATTATTTGTTCTATAGAAATTAAAAATAATTACACTAATTTTTATTTTTCATCGAAAAACAAGTTGAAAAAAACGTCCACAAGAATAAAAATATTTGGACCTTTAATAATATTTCTTAATTTATATACTATAAAGCTTGCATTGAAAGAACCTCAAGTAAATGAATAGTTTTTGTCTATGCTCAAAAACAGAAACCTTTTAAAATATGACAAATTGTCACTGCTGATGGTGTGAATAAAATCAAATTAAGTGAATAGAATTTCAATTCTGGGCCCACCCACCTTAAAAATGATATTTTGTACTCTTATATTAATTGCTCTTTTCAGAGAAAGAACATAATTATTTTTATATCACAATCGGACCTACAGATATAAATTCAGGACTGACTAGATGAAAACACCAAAGTTAAATAAATATGATGTGACTAACCTTGAAGTAAGTGACTACAAAGCAATACATACATACGAAATTGACTAGCTGAAGAAATGCGTGGGCAGAATAAAGTCTCGAGTTTTTTAATTGCGACGTTTTCCTGTAGTTCATACAAAACTTTTTACATGCCGCTTTCTATACTTCTAGCATTTCACAATGAAATCAACATGTTTGTCAACGTATGCAATCACAAATAGCAAGTTTCATCGAGCTTACATTAGGGACGGACAGACCATAAAGCTAAAATAAGAAAGACATTCCAACGTTACACGTTTATTTTCACCATCTTCCAAGAGAGCGACAGGGAAGCCGTATAGTTACCATGGTTCGGTATTAAATTACAATTAAGATAAAATTTCAGTATTCGACGGTTCTTTTAAAATAAATATCATATGAAGATCGTATCTCCTTGAAAAAGCTCTCGTGTCGCAAAATAGGAATGTCATGGTTAAACATATACGTATATGTATGAATGTTTTCTGAAGCTGGAAAAAGACTGACCTGGCTAAAGTCAGGATAAGGTTCATCAGTTTCGATTGTCTTATTTGTGGGCGAAAGTTGGCTTTGGTTGTATAATGACTCCATGATCCTCCGCGCGATTTGTTGGCCTCGAGCCTCATCCCAAGTCAAATTGCGTTGTTCAAATAATCTTTTTACCCTCTCCAGTATTTCGATTGTTCCATTACTCATTTCTCCCTAAGCAGGAACCTGCGTAAGCAGCACAAATACTTCCGTGATTTTAGATTCAAACCGTATCTACTACCTGTAATAATAACAATGAAATTCAGGGATTTGTGAATGCTTAGCAACGTGTAAATAAACTTAAACAAATTATATTATGGGTTAAAAAATATTCCGGTGGGAACGGTCAGTTATACTATACTACCTAAAGTGTAGTGCTGTCTGAGCTGAGAGCAAAATGTCATGTAAAAGTTGTTATGTGACAGCTAAACTACCTAGAAAAAAATGTACTGAGAAGTGCACATAATTAGAGGTACTTTGGCTTCTGGGTCTGAACTGAAATCATCTGAACAACATTATTTTCACAACATTATTGTTAGACATGTTCACCTGTTAGCGCCAACTTCTAAAGATTAATAGTATTAATACAAACAAATAAACTAACAATGCTTAATAGCTTTAGATGAATTTATGCATTTTCTTCATTGCTAAGCTTTCGTGCACAGTATGTGAACATCGTCAGGGATTGTGTAAGAATCTCGGGAGAACATGATGTCGTTAAAAATAACTGCAATTAATTCGTCTTTTACCCCTGCGTATGAAACAACCACTAATATAAATTCTAAAATCATGGGGGTATAGTAAGACAAGGGCAGATTTTTTCCGTCTTTTACACCAAAAGGGATTGATTAACAGGTTAAGCACTAACTTGAGACAACATTTAAAAAAATAATTAACTTGACTATAAATTTTAAATCCTCGTAATTTATGCAACCTTGCCATCAATGATAAGATGGAATGTTAACACTTGCATAATTCTTTTAAGGTTTATTGCTGCACATATCTTGAAAATAATTTGTACCTTAAATATATTTATGACGCAACGAAGCCTACTAAAATAATGAATTACGTACATTACCTCAAAATCCGACGTGAAGTAATATAGCTGTAGATGTTACGGAAGCACGTTCAACACAGCAATTAACTCCTGTTGGAGATATATACGGCCACAACTGAAAATCCACAGGTGAATATAAATTAAAAAGTAAAATTAGTTTGGTGGCAATTGGTTTTTTTTTTGGCAAGTATTGGATTAATTTATTTTCCAATGAAACGTTTTATTTAAAAAAATATTTTAGATGCGTCGAACAACGGGAAAACCTTGTGATATTAGGTGCTGGAAAGGCTATTCTAAAGCACACCTACCGGCTGCAAGGGCGAGCTTCAAATGACAAGCGGAGAGATATTTACCCGGGTAGCATCCAACAGCACAGCTTTCCTCTTCTTGGCAATCATGCTCCTTTTTTATTCTTCAATTTTAACTTTGCAAGTGTGGAATAAGCTGGAGAACGTATGCCGCTCCAGCATCGGCGCGTTTTCGTCGCTTACTATTCCTCTCTTACAATTATTTTTCCGTTACTTACTATTATAGACACGACCGTCGGTGTGGATAATAAATCATTAATACTTCTTCCCTGGAATACAATTCAGTTGAAGAATGAATACAACTTAGAAACATGTACCTATTTTAAGTAGGTTGTGACTATTCAACAGAATATGGAACGTATGACCCTCAACCACAGCCAGCTTGTCAAGCTCAAATAGAGACTGAGAAATGGAATCTCTTTGATGTCCTCTTAATAATATACCATTTTGCATTCGCCGTAAATAATAATTAACGCGACAAAATTATTACTGTAATACTCTCAAATTTATTAATATTCGCAGAAGTAGCTTAACTAATAATCTCTTAAAATGGGAATAACAATTTAAAAAGCTACAGAAAGTCGCCCACTGTGTTAGTGGAATTGAATACCTCACATAAATATGACCTCGATTATTATTGGATTATTACTATAATTGGAAATTATTGTAGTTAATATTGACATATCAAGGCATATGATTGATTATACCGATCGGTTTCTTCTATCTGTTTATTTGTTTAGCTTGCTTTCCACCTCGGGAACTAAAATTATTGCAGGCTCCATGAATAGTTTATACTTAATTGTGAAAAACGTGACAGAATTAATAATAATTTTGAAAACTTTGTGTTCCACGAGGAAGTGATTTTGTTTGAGTTGTATAATACTCAATAAATAATAATAACTGTGAAAACATGTTTTTAAACTTTGGCAGAAAAGTCAAAGGAATTCCAAATACTGCCACGAGTAATATGGCAATTTAGAAATGACAGACGACGAGACGACTTCGTCAGATGTTTACTTCAGTAATGAAATCGCAAAAACATTGAAACAAATTTAATGGCACACGTGACTTGATATGTCGAAGTTTTTTAAAATTTATTTAGACATATAATTAAGCATAAAAAATGCAGACGAAATTGCTCCATTTTTAAACAACAATTCCAATGCTGGAGGGTCGTGTCTCATCGAATAAAGTTTTGTTTTCACCGATAAATATGTATAGTATTCCATGTTTAGACCCTAATTGAATATACTTGTTTTCAACGTCACTTTTACCCGTTACCGTTGACAAGTTATTAGAATAACTAGCAGCAAAAGCGTAATTTAGAAATTCTGGTTTTTGTGTTGTTCATTGGTTCTTTTAACATGTAGGTCCTAGGGTATTGGAAGAACATTTGTGTAAGTTCGAGGGACAGTCCTATGTTAAAGACTTCTATATTGTATTGTATAACTATTACTACGCGTAAGCCTTGTTATGCATATAATTACATAAATGTAAATGATACGTATATACTTACCTGCACATACAAAATTATATTGTTGTATTATGTAGATGCAACATGCAACTACAAACAACAACAGCAAACAAAAGTACCTAGGTATGTAATTGTATACAACATGACTGTTTACTTCTTGCATGAAACACATTTTGGTTTGTTTTTATTCCCTTACTCGTATATAGCTGTGAAAACATCCAAATGAAACAATTTGTAGTTACCTGGAAAATGACAAGAAATCTCAGACTTTTACAGTTTTGGATAATTAAATTAATAGACATTTGTGAGGATATTGTGTTTAGAAAATACTTCTGTAGATCAAAAAATATTTAACCCGTATTAGCATATAATATCAATCGATTTATTGTGTACGAGTACCTAGCTTGAACTACACGAAAACCCTACCGGGAGTAAATTTTTTGAAATAAGCTCTGCAAACGGCCACCCACATTAATTAGACGGATATGTGCCAATTCAATATTCGATCCAATTTAAGAAGGAATGTTTGCGGGGGCGATGTTTTAATATTCTAACCACTAACCACTGCACATACCTACTTCAAGTTGAGATTAAAAATTTGATACCTACGGGGTTCTTGTAATATGAAATAGCAGGTACTTTGATATTGGGAAACTGTAAGAGCTGAAATATTAAACTAAGTATTAGTGGTTTATTAATTATTAGGTCAAATTTGAGATGCTTAACATGACTAGCACTTCATGATTCACTTCTAATTGCACTTCATTCGTTATTGATTCCAAATTTGGTAATATGTGGAACGCTGGACCGTTGGACGCCAAGGTTATGGAGCACCTCAACTTTTCACAGAGATTCGCCATAGTTAGCATGAGGAAATTCTCGATTTATTTGGTAGGGAATTAAATTGCAAATGCGGGATCAAAAATGATTCACCCGACCCACGGTAATCCAAATTGCTCTGTTTACATTTGGATCCAAGAATTCTTCGGCTGGTGGTGCTGATATTAATTTATACCTTTAATTTTCTCATCTCTCTGAGATTTAATTATATGTTGTGGAAGAAATTACTTTATTTATCCAAGCGTCGCATCAACTGTGCTCACACGCCTATGACTGCTATCGCCAGAATATTTTTGGGGCATCTGGAAGCTAGTAAAAGTTGTAACATTTTGCATGTAACGACCCTTCTGTTTAGTTCCCATAACAAATGCTGTGAAAACATTACCTATGCCTATAACTACCTAGGTATATGTATACTAGTGATCATTCTATAGATAAACTGTGCGAATGTGTTGCAGACGACAATGGTTTACGATGACATAAAACCCGGTATTTATGTTGCTGGACTGATTGTCCATGCCACCGTCTGATTTTTTCCTTATCACAGTTAAGTTTAGTTATTATTTTTAACCTTGCAATACCATACGAGTTCAAGAAATTTTTTGAAAGTAATATTTAAACTCACCAGGCATAGTACAAACAAACGTTACTTCAACCAAATGGCTACATATTGTTTTTTTTGTAATACCGTTTACTTTTCCAAAGTACACGTATTATTTTCAAATTCTTGGATTTGATGTTGATTTTGAGTAAAATAAATAATTTTTTCCTTCTGTTAAATTTTATTTACAGTTGCTACATATGCTTGTAATGTACATCTGCAAAGATGAAAAATGTAAAGATCGAATTGATTCTGAAGTACGAGAGCTTAGACATCATTAGTTACCGTGTGCCGTCGTCGGGATGCTGTAAACACGTGGAAATAATCTTGTCAAACATAAACCCTTGCTTTGAAATGGGGAGTTGTAGTGAATTGTAACATTTCAAGGAAACGAAATAAGGATAAATTTGATAACAGAATTTGATTGAAATGTACAGTAGTCAACAATAGTCATTTCTAGTGAATGAACCAAAGTAAGCGTTCTAATGATATTAAATAAACTCCCGGAATCGAATATTTTTAAGTACGGAATCTTAATACAGCGTACAAAGAAGCATGCCCTTAATCACCAAGATTTTACTGCTTAGGTGCATTAGCGCATATGATTACAAATATCGATCTTTATGCATGTTTGTGTAACTATTTTACCATGGGCACAATATAATATCAAATATTATTCATATGATTTCCTGTACACTGATGTGAAATCCTTTTTTGTATACTTTGAGCAAATTCTTTCATTCATTACAAATATATTAGTACCTTGTTACATTTGCTAGTGAAGCTGCAAATTGTGATATGTTGTTTAAATATAAAATAAGCAATCAATTTCCGGTTAATGCAAATTGGTATAACGAGGTCCCATCTTGCATTGTAGGTCAAATGGAGATGGTTATTTTTCAGCGTCTATAATGATATGAATTTACACATACCCACTGCCTAAATTTTAAATAAATATACTGCTGGAAATAGAAAATGCATTATACATAATGTGAGTGTACGTAGTCTGGAAATACTTGTTCAACAACAAATCGAACAGAGGAAATGGTTTAGTTGGAAAAAGTTTTCTTTAATGTTATTACTTCTTTTTCTATTTTTATATTAGAAATCATATCCATATAACTTGAGAAACATAAATTATTCAGTCGCCATAGTTCCAGTACGTGACATGTTCACAACTTGTTGTGACAATCTAACTTGAAAGCTTTGACAATATAATAGAGCAAAATAAATTTTCTGTATAGTAAATATGAAAGCTATATTTCGCCATAATAATGTTAACACAATTTGGTAACTTGTTGTGCCGCCATTCCATGAACTTTACTGGATTCATTTTCCAGCCGAAATTTTTGTTTAGACAACCCCTGCACCAGCTGCCATCTCTATTTAAGCAACATGCAATCGAAATGAAATAATAAATTGTTATTCCTATTTCATATTTAAAAAATTATATAGTAGAATTTATTATTATTATTAGAAATTATCCAAAATTGGCTACAAGGCATTTAATAATAATTAGATTAAGACGAAAAAGAAGTCAAAATCAAAATGGCCTGCATGTCATGCAATAGAGCACCAACCGGATGCCCTGGTCGAACTTGCGGTGAGATCGGTTACAACGGCGGATCATGTACTGGATCAAACCTTAGTGGGAGACTCTGTGGTGGTGGCGGAGGCGGAATAAGCGGTGTAGTGTCCACTTACGATGTAAGAAAATGAAATTCGTAGAAATAACATTTAAACTTACATAGGAAAAAAATGAAATTAAAAAATGTTAAAAAAATGTCTATGAATTAGTTTTAAAAAATTCGTAAATATAATAATTCCCTTTGTCTATGTTCTATAGGCGGTGCCAGGAAAACGTTGCATGTGTCCATCACCATGCTGTTACCCTCCTCCTTGCACCATTCCACCATGCCAATGTCCGACTATGGCCTGCTGCCCTCAAAGATGTGCCCCACGGTCCTGTACAGATAATGCAAACGTAAATTATTGCTGTCCAGGTGAAGTTTAAAAAAATAAAATTCGGTAAATGCATTAATGGACAAATAATAGAAATATTCATATCTTTTCAGAACTAGGTCGACTGAGAATGAAGCCATGCAATGCACCGGAACCGTGTTGCCGACCATTTCCATGTTTCCCGAAAGGTTAATAATAAATAATGTTTTTGGCCTAATTGAGTTTTTTAATTGACGCAACAAGTACAACAAAGACGAAATGCGATTATGAACTTATAATTAGTTTGCTGTCCATGCGCCGGGCGACCTGATCCCGGTATGAAGAGACGTTGTATCATTCCATCACCATGCTGTCCTCCCCCAGCTTGTGGGAAGCTATGCTTAATTCCAAAACAATGGCCACCGTCTTGTCGACCGATCCCGATTTGCCCTCCTTGTCCACCAAGCACGGACGGCTGCTGTAAATCTTGTGCGATCCCTGTTCCCATTAATCCACCGTCTTGTATAAAACCAAGCTGCTCTGGGTGTCCTGGACCATGCTGCCCACGACCTGTATTTGGATTGGTACCATGTGAAGGACAATTTCCTGACCCTTACTGCTGCCCAAAGCCAACAACGGTGGTTCTGCACTGTCCTTTTAAATCGTTTCCATCCCAGAAAATAAGTTGTTGATCCCGATTGTTCTAATCATTTTTGCAGTTTCGGTGCCCGACTAAGTTCATATATAGTGTATATTATTCTATTAGCCACATTGAACATCGCAATATATAAATAAATCAATCAGTATTGGGTAGGGGGAAAATCGTTTCAATAACCTAAATAAATATTTTGTGTTTTCTGGGATAAGCCCATTTTGACGTAATGTAATTTGATTTTCTTGACCGATACATCTGGGAACATATGAAACCTTATTCAAATCGTTTAAAACGATTATTAACTAAGCCACCTTGTAAATATGGACTACTTGAGTCCAAAAAAGGTAGATTCATTAAATACAAAGCAACAACAGCACGCTCTTCATGAAGAGCAGAACCTTGTTTTGTAATAGGTATAATATGTATTCAAGTCATCAGTGGCATCCAATTTTTTCTTAGCCGTACGTGAACCAAGTATTTCCAGCAAGTCGATTAACGGTACAGCGAGTTAGAAATCATATTTTGCTATTAATAGGATAACTATTATCGAAAACTTTTATTCGATTAAGAAAATTCATACGTTGGCTAACGGATAAAAATACTAACCTCATACATATTGGTTGCTGTCTGGCCAAATAACGCTAATAAAGACATTCGCTTCTGTCTGGCCAAACAACATCAATGAAGATAAAGATGCTACCTGTCATTTACATAATTACGCGACACCATTGGTAGCTGATATAATCTGAATACATTCGAATCCTTGTGTATAAAATAAATAATAAGATTTAGAAGATAACGGCTGTAATTTAGTTGTTTTTGAAAGTTTCGATATACATGTGTGTACCCTAGAGCATAGATACTTTTAAAATAGACAATCTAAGATAGAAATCTTCAATATCAGTTAACTTCAAACAAAGTTTTTGCTTTGAAGGTTGACAAAGAAATTACTTCTACTTCGAACAATATCGCCCATAAAGGAATTGTGCCAGGAGGACGCCTAGGCAGTAATTAAGTTATGTCAATGTCAAAGTCTGGAAGCACTTGTTCACTAAATATATTCTAGAGAACTGATTTCTGCAAGACGTTTATCAGTTGAAGTTATTAGTAGATCAGAGAATGACATTGCAAGTACATAGGTGCACATGTTCTCCTACAAATGAAATTCGCCGAAAAATAATCGGCTCACTAAACTTCAAACAACATTTTCTCGTTTCCACTCTAATTTCTTCAGATTTAGCAATCGGGATAAGGTGTGAGTTTAGAATTAAAAGTTTTAATTGCAAAGAATTAAATCTACATACATATAGGTACGTCGATTACGTAACGGATTAGGAATCAAAGAAGGGATTTTACTTCTTCTCTAACATTTCTTTACAGTAGTTAGAATAAGCAGGTACTTGTCAATTTTTTTCCTTCTCGACTTTCTAGGAAAGGAATGTGCATGTTACATAATAACGCTTAATAAGCTCACTGTAGCCATGTTATAGTTTTACGCAACTCACAATCAGAAACAACTCAATAAGGATCAGGGAAGTTGTTCTGCTCAGCTATTTCATTCCTTATAACCCTCCAATGTTGATATTTAATTTGAGCTGTGAGAAGATTAAAGATCACTGTTTGGTTCTTTTAATGCACGTTGCCAATTATTTTGTTACAAAATGTTTTATTTTAATGCTGCTTAATAAATCTTCCATCCTCAATGAAGTATGAGCATGAGTGCATATATATAAATGTTGACTTTAGTGGATTAGATTTTTATTAGACTGAAATTATTCCAACATATTTTGTAATAGGAAAGTCAGTGACAATATGAAGTATACATATCTAACCAAAGTATTTGGTAAAATGGAATTGAATTTATATTATTTAACAAAAACATCAGATTATGAAAAGCTATATTGAGTATTTGTTGAGTATTGAGTAATTTTGATGTGCCAAGGAACTATAAGAGCAGTATACATCATAGTCTTGTTTACACAGCCGAAGGAACGTGAGAGGAATAAACGGTTTCGAGTACTTCCTGGCGTGTCATAAGTCATAATGCTTGGCTTATATAATAACATTTTCCTTTGTTATTGTTTGTTTTATGTGGAGTGTAATGAACCTTTTATAATACTGATGAGGAGCATAAATGTTAAACGTCATAATATTACAGATTTTGTTACGTATAAATACTCGCTACTTAATGAAATAAAACAAATAGGAAATTAATTTCTTTACATTAATTCCATGTTCACAATGTGTCCTAACTTTTACCAATTCTTCCATATGTACCTTTGTATATAACCCACAAAGTACTTTCAAGAAATTAGTTTTCTTGACCATAGTTGTGACATTTTTAACATGAAGCTAAAATGCATTTGTTATTGATGTCCTGAGTTACCAAGGTGGATAACCGATCTTGTTGACGTCTATAAGTTTTTCCATTCAAGACATGCCGAGTAATTTAATTCAATCATAATGACATGTTATAAACATATAGATATCTATGTATAGTAAGTACAGGGTTCAAAAAAGAGTCTATGACAATATGCGGGGGGCTCACACACACTCATTCTGTCATGTGCGAAATCAATTTCCTTGCCTGGCTTCGCTTGGCATGGAAACCGAAAATCTGTTGCAGTAATGAATGAATCTACGTCTCTTTTTGTAAACAAGTTTCTGGCCCTTCAAACACCGTCCACTTCCGAGTAGGCGAGACGCTCAGGGTTTTGCTAACAAAGTTGTTTTTACTGTAGCTTTAGTAAGTCTCTTTCATCACTGAACATGCAGCCCGTATGCAAGAAAAACGTTTCAAGAACTATTGAACCAGTGGAACTTGATCTCTATTTTTACGGTGATTCTACGAGTATTTCTGTGTGAATTGTGTAAATAATCCATGACTTTGACATCGATAAACTGCTGTATTGACCATTTATATAACTCCGGGCTTGTGTGAAATTCACGAAACTAACAACCCGATGTTACTCAGGGGACCCGTCATATTTTTGTATAGATCATTGAAAAGTTAAACATTCTTGTATTTGAGATCGGGCTATAGGAAATAGCATATCTTACTTCTATCTATATTTGTATATGAGCATTAGTTTTATTTCACATTACTTCTACAGTCTTTAACAGTTGCACAATAATTAATAAGCTATTGGAGTTAGTGAGGAGAATTTGACACCGAATGGTTAGGTCAACGAGTAATTGAAGTCAGCTAGTACAAAAATTATGCTTTGGCTAAAACATATCAAAGCGACCAAATTTTAAATGCATACATAAGTTGGTTTTGCCACTGCTTAATTTCCGGATCATGGAGAAAATTACAAGATATGCAGCCTGCTAAAAGTATCAGTTGCCTACTTGTAACGCTCCCTACAATTCGTTGAACACAACCCGTATTTGTAAATTGGCGATCCACCAGTTAATGTTTTTCCTTCCCGCTTGACGTCGCTGAGGAGAAAGTTAGAAAGTTGAAGTTGAAAGTAAGGTATAAGTACAACATCTACGCGCCTTTCTTATTATAGTGTATGTATATGGTTATCTAGAATAACCGGAAGCTTGTGACGATTAAAGTGTTTATAATACCTGATACTCGAATTGTTTAATTATTTTGAATAGTTGCTTTTATCATTACAAAACAGTTTGTTAGGATAGGCAGTAAGTGTTTCATCCAGAGACTATACATACCACAAACCACAATCGTTTCTTCTGTACAAAGTAACATTCAAGCAGAAGGTTTTTTTGTTTTCGAATGTGTCTCCAAAAGAATTGCAGCAAACTCACATGCATAAAGGTTATGCTGGAAAGGTGGTTTGGTTAATAGATTAATGACTATGACATAAATTGGGGTATGCCAAGTAAAGTTTTTGAAATAAATTAGTCTTTATACACTCAAAAGTTCAATTTGGTACTTGATTCAAACGAAGCCGAAAAGCCTCCGAGTCATAAAACTTGTTGACAAAAATGCAGATTTGGTGTACATACCTATAGATACTAAAATTCTGGCGGCTGAATGGGAAATCGATAAGGTGAAAATCTACAGAACTCTACTATACCTATGTAATATAATGGAAGAGCAATGAAATGCAGACTTTGTTTGTATACAGACGTCGAATATCTACTGTTTGGGAGTCTGTCTGAAGCTAGCTTTAGTTGATATACATGACATTCTAACTAAATCATTTGTTCAAACATAATCAAGCACTATATGGTAGCTTGTATTTAGAAGAACTAACACCCGCACGTATACACATTCAAGCTATTACCCCTTTGTTCAAAAACTACTAAAAGGCATCAGTATTTCCATGTGCACAAGTGACTGGTAAGTCGAGAGCTTCAAAGAACTACTTTCTATCTCGCGACTCACGCTTGTAGCGTGGTGGAAACTACTGTAAACAGGGTATTTGTGCAAACAAATTGATGATTGTACGTGAAAAAACATTCATCTGGATGATCGCTTAATACTATTATATGCCCATTGACGTTAACTTTAAATATATAAATAGATCTGTTACAACCTTTGTGTACATTGCATAGAACCCTGTAATATTTAATACAAAGAGATAACACAAGTCTATGTTTTCGAATAAACGCTCACCAGTACCCACTGCTTATGTGTACACATGTATGTATTTCCATTGGTTTTTATGTGGGAATATGTATATATTTCTTGGAATATCGATTCGCAACCAGTGTCACAATAGGGAAAACCTCGTATATATAGAAAATAGGTTATGTCCATTTAAATGGTTCAGCCTCCGATGATAATTATACCCATCAGCATGATGAGATTGAGATTCCAGCTCACCAGTTGTTCTAACGCAAGGAGGAAGCAAAAGAGATTCTTGCTATGTAGTAATCCACACATTTCCGAACCTCCTTCTAGCGCTCGAATTCTCAAGCCTGAACCTCTCTACAAATGCTTTGCAACACTTCAATTAAAAGCTTTGATTCTCTTCATTTCTCTTCCTGATTCCTTTTCTCCTTCAAATCACTATGTAGTTAACACCATCTTTCCTATTAAAAGTTGTTACATTTTTGCACATCTTCAATATCTTTGGAGATTGTCTTTCAGGAATAATTACTAAAGAAGAGACTACATTTATGGACTTGATGTGTAGGTATTATTTCATTTATATGTAATTGCCTGTAGGCTTCATTTTAATTTGTACGGAGTAGTATTTAAGCACTACTATAAATCTTTAAGAACTACATTTAATTTCCATTAATCTTGATTACATTTTACAGTTATAATCACATTTCATTTACTCATGTGCATGATTTTTAGGATTGCATTAGAGCTTGCTCGTAAAACACATTAATATCTTCTAGAAACTGGAAGTAGTTCACTCATAAAATCCTAATCATATTGTTTCTGTCTGGAATCACAACTTGGGAAACTATAATTTAACAATAAACCATTAGACACGTAATGTAATTCGGAAATTCGCTCTGAGCTGAAAATTAATCTTGTGAAAGAAGGGAAATCAGACAGGAATCTGTATAAAGATTTTACGCGGACATCTTAAAGTCAAATACGCTTTCGCGGCCATAAGTTTTCTACACAGAACACTACGTTTCCACTCAATAAATTTTTATGTGGTTATTTTTCCTATCCCGGAACATAATGTCCTAAAAATAAGGTCTTTTTGAAAAAAATTTCATTCAATCCGTGTACAAGCAGTAGCATTAGAGGTATGTAGTTTCTTGTCGGAATTCTTTCAATGTTGGACACTACATTAAATGTAGACCTACTACTTCACTCCTACCATAAAACTTTCATTAAACAACACTAAAGGCAGAGAGACTTTGTTGAAAAACAATTGATGAGATTTCTGGATTCGTTCCATACTCTTCGCTTGATATCAGTGTAGTATCTATCCATCTGTATTTGAGTACTTAACATACTTTTAACAGTTGAATATATACATATACATGATATGCTACATAGTAAGACTTGTCTCTGTCCCTCCAACCGGGACGGACGAGCATTGTATATTTTTTTGAACATACACCCTATGTGAATGTGAAAGAACTAAGATAGCAAATTAATAGATACTTTTTCTATATAAAAGGTATTACTACTAGTTTCACCCAAATGAATGGTGAAATGGTGATGAAGCAATGCAGCCGGAATTTTACTGCGAGTTTATTTTCTGTCGGAGTGTATTGTCGAATGCGGTGAAGCTCAACCATTTCACCATCTCCATTCACACACGCACATATTAGCTTCACCACACAAACTGTACAAATGAGGAGAATAGAAACAAACAAATTCCAAAACTTGGTTTGGCACAGTTTCCCCTTCCTGTAGATTGCTAAAAGGCTTGAAATTCAGACCAAGTCTACTGTCTATTGTGTTCATCTATATCTATACCGTAGCCATATGCCATAAGATTTGAATGCATGCCACAACAACTTTTAAGCATTAACATAGATACTAATATAAGTATCTGAGACAATAGTTTATGTACCACTGACCTAAATTCAAGTGCGATTTTCAACTTCGGTTTTACGTTTCCGATAAGGTAAAACAAACCGATAGAAGTTTCGCTTTAACTGAAGTCAGTATAGTTTAGCTTTTTACATTTCACCCTTTGATGTGGATTTGTTGGAACTGAAAAGCGCATTATTCATAATTGCGTTCACTACACAAGCAGATTTCCTTTAACGACGGAATTTCATTAGTGGTACGAAGGAAAGCTAAATTTTTTTTATTGTTCAAATCTCATTACCTTCAATGTTGTTTAGAGGACATTGTAACAGTTTATTCCTGTGTAAGGTACGTACATATATGTATAAAACGGGAAAAAACAAATGGAAAAACGGGAGCGGGACTACCACCCGGAGCTTCATTACTGCTATGAAGTTTGAGAGCTGAATAGTTATGGACGGTGACATGTATAACTGTAAAAGAAAGACCGACCGTAGCAAAACGGATGCTCATACCCTGTGGATTGAACAATGAGGGACTGGAGTGAGCTTGGCACATGGAAATTTTCTTGTCTAAATTGGGTCATCCGACACTACAGAGATAATCTCAATAAAACCCACAATCACGGAGAATTACTCTGATTGTAACTGAGTACACATGAAATGTCCCCCTTCAAGTTTTAAAGGTACAAAGATGTACATACATACAGCTAAAGGTGGATTCACGTAGCAGGGTAAGAGCTGAAACAAGACGGATACACATAGGCGGGTAAGAGCGGGAGAGGAGAATAGCCCAAATGCAATTACAATACTAAACCAGCATGTGACTCGCCGTTTAATTAATCTGAATGGGAGATTGGAGGCGAGGCGGGAGGTATGGTGGAGCCCGTCTTCCATTTTATTATTTTGGATTATAATAGATTTTCATTTGAGAGAAACGAGCTAAATCCTCTCAAATTTACATATTATTTACTCACTGTGCACTCCTTCTCACTCATGTAACAACGTGGATGAATATATAATGCACATAAGAGCCTAAAATATCAACATGTACACATTTATAACGCCAAGAACGGAGACGAGAGAATTTGAGAGAATATTATGCGTCAGGATACTCAAGACAAGAGAGGAGAAAACACATTGAGTTCATCATAACAATAAACTACTACGCTGTTCCCTCCTATTCACATTAACATTTGCGAAACAACTCTTTACCTGAAATATCCTCTCGCCTCTCTTATGCCTTGTCCTTAACTCATGTGTCTTATTTGTACGTATGTACATCGCAATTTTCCAACAGCGTGGCCGTCACGGGGTGGGACATACGCACTAGATTTCATTTGTTTTCAAATAAGTTTTTCACGTTCCGCTCAGCCGGAAAATTACTCAAAACGGTTCGTGATTTACAGTCATAAATGCAAAGTTGATCTACTATAATCTTAAACTATACGCAATCTCTCTATTATTTGTTTCGTTGTTCACCTTACGGTGAACTAAAATTTAATCTCGCCTTCATATACGTCATTCTAAAAGATAATCTGTTATTTGCAGTTACATATATGACCATACCAATTTTATAGCACTAAAAGCGTTATGCAAAAAAGTGCGTGTTCATTGTGTAAGACAAATTTTACTTCATCATTACAGCGTGCGCTGCGTTGATAGATCAATACACCGGAAGTTGATAGACACATTTTTAAAAGGATGAGTGAGTTACTGCTTGTGGTGATGTGAGCAAGGAAAGGCAATTTGGAGGTAAATCTCTTACAATTTGCATAGAAAATTGCCACTTCTTAGGACACCTCGCTGGTTTCAGCCGATGTTAGTCTCATCTAAAAGCATTTTATATGCTGAAACAAAACAGATTGAACGCAAAAGGAACGTTTTGGAAAGTAGCTTCATTTGTACTTCGTGAAGGTGTACGAAATAACAAAGGAAAGTCTTTTATATGTAGACCCTTTTCGCTCAGAGCACACAAACACGATCTTTATTTCCAGAAGCGGCAGTGTCTGTATAGGAATCCCGGATGTTGTGGTGTAGTTTCGGTGTCTGTATATAGTATCTCTGTCTTTATAGTTATTCCATGGGTAATAGTGTTTGTATAGTAATTTAACGGATGGTAGTGTCCGTATAAGAGTTCCAGGTGCAATGTTAGTATTCTTATTATAACAAAGGGTTGAAAGGATTGGAATGTAAGTGGGTGTGTGTAAATCTTGCCAAAGATCGTTCTACCTTTCCACTATGGATTATTTTCTTAGAAGGAGTAATATGACCACCATGTTTGTTTTTGATTTATCGAAGTAACTTTATGGAATCAAGCTACATTATGAGCTGGGTATAAAAGATATTAAATCAAAATGAGGTTTATGGCTGGGAACACCATTTGGAGTGTCGGGCTAAAATATGAGATTCATCTAGGCTTCTCCGGCAACTAATGTAAGACTCCTTTTGGTCTCGTATGTATGCATGCCCTTGCTTTATTTGTTGCAAAAGGTGCTGTTGGGCTTATTGCGGTAGTACTGTTGATCTTATTGCAACAGTAACGTCGGCCAGGTTGTAAAGTTTCTTTTTCGTTGTTGTATATTTGTTTTTCATAACCCGCCTCATTTATTTGCCGCCATCAGATAGACATAGCAGGTTTTCCAGTGAAATTAAAAGAAATCGTGGATTTTAAAGTACAAGCAACTACGCTTGCAAAAATAAGTATTTAATATAACGGTGCTGTATTGTGTCGGTGTTCCTTTTATGAACATAACATGGAGAAGACTAGCTGAAGATGGATCTCTAAATTGCTTCTTCTTTGTATTCTTGTAGTTAGAGAGCGTATTTGCCTCAGGTTTCTTCAGAAAACAACAACAAGTTCGGAGTCTCGAACATGTTGTATACAGCTTGGATTTCACTTATAAATTTTGTAAACTAAGCAAGTGCTCCAAGGATCTTAAGACATGACGTATATACACACACTTTTTACTGAGATGATGGATGCGCCGCACGAATTCTTTTAACCCGCCACTACAACACTAGTGCCCAAGCTTGGATACAAGACCGCTAATGGGACAAGTTCCTTTCAGTGTAGTAAGAAAAAAGTAAAGATGCAGTAGACGCTGCCTTATGCTTAAATTCCAAAGAAAACTGTTCCATTTAGTCCTGTATGGCCTAAATTCCCTGACAAGTGTTTTTTTCAAGAGGATGGATAAATTGAAAATGTTTGAAGAAACTCTTGAAGCCATACGAAATAGGTGTATCATGAGTGTTGGGTATATATTGCAAGATTGGAAAGTGGTTCTAGCTTTGTATATCTGCACTTATGCTCAATAAAACTATAAATATACGTACAAACATCAGTTTGAGAATCTTATAATTGACGACAAGATGCGTAAGTGTATGGCAAGGCAAAATTTCTTTGGTTGTACATAAATCTGGACGTTGATGACATTCTTGAAAGCTTCCCCGCACTTTCTAATGCACCACATTAAATATCATGAGATATCTTTTAAATATTTTAGTAACGTATATATGTCCCAGGTGGCCATGCATTATAATTCTAACGTCCTGGAACCGATTTCGGACAAATACCACGAACAGAAAAGATTCGATAGCCTCCATCCATTACACAATCTCCAGGCTTCCTATCTTTAGAATCAATTTTCCTTGTCAGGCTTAACTAAAATACGACTAAAATAAGAAACGTAATTCAACCAAACGTGAAAACCACATGTGGGGCTGCCCAAATCGATCAAATCATGCAAATTGTAAGTAGCTCTTTATATTTTTGCATTAAAAGGCAAATATATTTTCGTATTAAAATGAAAATGCGTTCAGCAGGAAGATTGCAAGAGATCAACCTTTTTTCAATTTAAATTCCAATGTATTTGAACATATATTTAATGCATAATCAAAGAATGCACTTAAATAAAAGTAGCTTTGGATAAAAGTCTTTTCAGTTGATTTGCAATAACAAATTAATGACAGTAGATGGGAGGCGATGAAATCAAAGTGAATCTGCTCAAATGAATAAATGTGTGTTTTTAAACGACTTGTGCAATTTTTCATTTATTTCTTCGAAGCCTAAACAAGTGTTGGCAGCTGTTAGGATTCATTTTATCCTCTGGCTTCTCACTTTCTCCTGCGGAAGAAACTTCCGCCGTCCGTGAGGAATATAAAGAGTAAAATTATATCAATATGTATTAAATGTAGCGGGGGGCTACGTTCCGACTGTACGACCCCTCGTTGTACGTGTGGATGCCCTGTAAAAGCAATTATCTGCCTTTGATCGATGGCCTAACTGTCTTGGAAATTGACTTTGAGTACTTATATCTAATATTTCCGTCTACAGCTATGTATTGCTTTCAAGGTGCGGATTTTAACAGATACTCCCAGAAAGTACATGCACATATCTCCCTATACTATATACTGCATATACTGTCAAACCCATTTTCCTTTGCTAGTTTTACGGAGTGCATTAGAAACAAAGGGAAAAGTCCATACATGTAGATATATATGTAACTTTGCACATCCCTTGCGTGCGTGTTTGTGAGATGTTGCTAGTTTGTTAGTGGAGCTGTTATTACATAAGACGTACACATACTCCAGACAAGATGGACAAGATTTGGTGTTGGTAACATGACTGGCTTTCACGTGTTGTATGGGATAAGGAAATGTGATGAGCCCGGGAGGAAACTGCAGGTTTATAGAGCGTAGTCGCCGTTCAGGCTAAATCTCCTTTGCTGTGAGGACGATATTCGTGTATAAGGTTGCAATTTTTGGATACAATGTTTTCGTTATGCTCCATGTTTGTGTAGAAATCACTCCATGTTATAGATAGGCTATAGTTTTTGATAGACTATTCGTTAGCTTCTATATTTGAATCCATGTATAGATATAAAGTTGGAGGATACTTTGCAGAAGGAAGTGAAGTTGACACTACTGACAGCAATCAGTTGCTTTCTGTTCAATCATCGTAAATCGTAACTGCATGTGATTCTAGGATACTATATAGTGCTTGGTCTTATTTCTTGTCAATAATGAGAAAATTCTAGTAATCCACTGGTGGTTTTCGAAGCCTCAAATTGGCTACAGTATTTCCTCCAGAGATTTCTACCGAAGCAGATCAATAGCACGTTTTTCATCCTCACATTCATCCTTCCACCTAAGCATGCATTGTCATTTTTGTTCATATAGAGTTATCCCTATCAAAAAATGAAATGTGGTTGTCATTTTAAATCCAGTTCTGAGACCCTTCGTTTATACGTATAGTTTCCCTTCGGCAACAAACTGTTTCTACTAGAATTACTACAGAGTTTCCTCGGATCTATTTTCCCAGACAGTTGTTGTCGATCCCGCTTCAACTTCCGTAAGCTCCAATTAGGATGTTCATCTGTGTTGGCTACATTGAAATTGTGAAATACATACAAAAGTAAAAAGAACGTCGTTGTGCGTGAGATAAAAATAGGGAGATTGCCTCGTATTAGTGCGTGTGTGTGAGCAGAAAAATTTTGTACACCTATTACTACGTTACAGGTAACCCACGTAGAGTTTCGTGTGAGAAAAATCAATACATAATTAATTTCATCACTGACACAGAAGTCTTACAAAAAATTTTCTATAGACTCTCTTGATCCAACTAATCTTTGGGAGATGAAAAGCTTTTCAGCACCTGGAAACCTGCTATATACATGAAAACTTTTAGTGCATTCATTGCAATGCAGGGAATGAGCCGGTTAAGCACATTAAGACTACCGGCGTTTTCGTGTGTGGATATTCCCAGTTGCATACGTATCTTCGTTGCAGCTTTCCAGCCTCTTCAGCATTTAATTATCTTCGTAGTATTATGTTCAACAAGTAAGTACACAGTCATGATTTATTGTAGTGCGTACAAGTAAAAGTTACAACACTATTCCTGTGCAACGGTTTCATCACAAGAGCTACAGCTATTCAAAACAGCCCCTATGCTATGCTTGCATCATACTCGGGACATTAGTAACACGTTCCTAAAGTTAAACATCTACTGAAACAGAAAGCAGCTCATCACTAGAGATATATGACTTTTCATTGGGGAAAACTAATTTAATAAAGTATATTTCGTTTAACACTGGAAATATAACATGTTCTGTCGCTTGCGGCTACTATAGAAGTGGGGATTTTATTCGTGCAGGCAAGTTAACCTTTCCCTTCGCGTTTACATAGCGGTGATTATAAATGTTATTAAATGAATCCTTAAACTCAAAAGAGTTCAATCTGACAACCTAGATTTGCACTGTGTTTAGTATCTGTGCGTTTGAACTTATAGACTTTGATTTGGCTTTACGGTCATCTTTACTGCTTGTCTACTCAATTATTTGTTTGATGTAGTAGATCCATGTACAGGGGATTAAAACAAGGAAAAATTGATTGAAAACAGTCTCAGTGACCATATGAGCTGACTTTATTGGGAGAGCAACAACGTCATTTATGCTTTTTAGCTTTTGAAGTTTCCAGTTTTCGCGCATTGCAGCAAAATCCCCAAAGCCGAAGGCTGTGCAATTATCTATGTCGTGTCTATGCGTATCTACACCCTCCAGTGAATGCAAAGATGATGGGGGAAATACCTGAAATAGCTTCCAATATGCTATGAATTTATAATGCTTAAGAGGATTTTGCTGTTGGTGGCTGTACATGGAGAGACTATACACCTACATACAAAATAGAAATACATCGAATATTTACATATACTACTTCAGCCGTTAAAGCAAGGCTAAAGGATTAAAAACATGCATAAACTAATGACTTAAAACCCAATCAAAAAATGAGACTTGTTTACTCTCATCATGTCGTAGCATTGAATACAAGACATGAATCCAGTTTATGTAGATGTACATGCATGTTGGTTGTCCTTGACGTGAAGTCATGTGTAATAAGGTTTAGTCTTTGATGAAATTTCATGGGAGTTAAAACCTTTCGTTGATTGTTAATAATATGGAAGTCATGGTTTATCTTGCATTTCGTATTATTAGGGATTTCGCTTTACATTGCACACGGTTTTAAGTTGTAAAAAGTTTCAAGATCCTATTTTCGCTTGTTTGTTCAAACCTGCACAATGTGGATCTCTTCTTTATTCGCCATTGTATACTGAAGTACTTTGTACATACTGATAAAACATGTCTGACATCTACTTGCACAACTGCATCTGTTTCTACGAAAACTTGACTTGATAAAATCCTCTTGTGCCTTTTTTCTTCCAGACGTGAGTGTAATTCTTATTGAATTTTGTACACAGGGCATCGTTAGGGCTGAGTAATTGTGACGTGACATAAATAGTTGACACATTACACTAATTTACGACCAACGCCGTCCTGATAAAAGACAAATCGTCAACTCGCTTCCTCCGTCGTCACAAAAACACTAGGGAGAAAAACCTGAACCTTGCTAAACTTCATGTCGTCACTGGACTTTTCCTTTCAGGCTGGCTGAAGACGTGCTTGGATTTGAATCTCACGTCAACATTAAGACTTACTTACGGTAGTGCAAATATGTATCTATCTATATAGAAGTTTACTTTTGCGCATCAACATCTATATATTAGTAACTACAGCCAGAAAGCTAGAAAATCCTTGTTTTCAGAACGCCGTAGCAAAACTTACAATAAGTGCAACACTTATTGTAAAATAGGGTCAGTGCCTATCAAAGTGTTAATTGCTAGAGAGATTCTCGTGCTTATTGCTTTTAACTCATTAGTTGTCCGTAGCTTGGAAAGACTTTTATGTTTACAGTCACGGTTTATATGTGTACAACAAGTTTGGGAAACCCTAAAGCAACTTGTAAATACAAAGTTGAAGCAATGAATATATAGATATATAGGTATGTATACATCTGACTTCGGTATTAAGATAATTAAATTGCGGCAAGATACTCTTGAAATGCTCTTGAAACTTGTGAATTGCAATAATAATTAATTGCCATGCAGCCTGAATGTTTGTATTGCAAGGGCTTTATCGATTATTGGATTTAAAGTTGCGAGTAGAGAAAATTATCGAAGTGGGTCCTTGAAAGCTGCAAGTATCTCAGCTATTAATGCTAAGTAGCTGACTGAGTTGAGAGGCCCAAGCATAGACCATTAGCAATACTAATATTAATAACGACCACAGAAACTAATTAGAGAATGAAGTAACCGCAGATGTAAACTCCACTCAGGACAGAGTACTACGAGTTGCAGATTATGTACTTTCCAATCCTTTACGTGCAACATTCCCATACACTTAAATATTACACTACCGTTGAGTATCTACTCGATTTGTAAATCAAGCATTTGTTTCATAGTAGATTATGCATGGTATATATCCCGACTACCGCAAAGCTTAAGATGAAACCTGTGTCGCGGATTCCCTTCACGTAATTTCCATATTTAAAAGTTATTATACCTTAAAATCCCTTCTGCATAACGCTGTTGAGTTTCAAGAAAGGTTGAAGTTAGATACTTATCTTCCTCAGGAGCATACTGATTCTGTATACCTAGAAACTTTAAAGCATGCATATATGAATATAAATGAATATGCAGGTGAATTACTCTAAAACCTCCTTCGCTGTCTCATTCGAAACATAAGTTTTTACGAAAGGAAGACACTTAGACTATATACCTTGGTAGCTCTAAGTAAGCAACGCATAAAATTGGTAATCTGTCGCAATTCTATGTGGGACATGATTGCCTCTCTGCTTGCGTAATAGCTTCTCCACGGTATAGTATAAAGAGTTGAAACTTCCACTTCCCCTTACTGCTTTTCCTTACATTTTCCAGTGAAAACCCTTGAAATGAGCAAGATTTGATAGATAGACACCTATGAAATGAGATGTAATAAGATAACAGGAGTATGCATATTAAGGTTATTCCTAAGGGAGAAAGTACCTTTCTTTATAGATGAGTGTCCAACCTACTATAACTGTATGGGGCTTGGAAGTGATTTCTGGATTCAAAGGATTTCGATGAAATTTCAACTGCACTTCATCCTCCGTGTATGTATCTACTTATGTATATTCTGAGAAATGGTAGTGGTATTTCTAGTGGTAATAGCGTTCAAATTCAATATCAAATCATAAGAACATGTCATTGGACTAAAAACAGCTCAGTTTTTTCTTTAAGATTTCTACAAGTTTGAAGAGGGACAGAGAAGGAAAGTTAGAGAGGGAGAGAATCGAAGGAACAAAAGATGTCATTTATTCCAATATGGAACGAGGGGTTTATAGTGTAAAACCACGCTTTGAAATCATTTTTCTTTCATCTTATCAATCCTTTTTATAGCTATATCAAATTATAACGCTTCATCATCCTTCTTTAGATTACGAGCAACCGAATTGAAAAGCTGACTGGGAACACTCTTTACACCGCGTCCTTCACGCGGGTCATTCATACTCGAGTTATGAAAAAGAGGTGTTATGTTAAGCCTAGATTTGTTTACCATGTATATACCTACAGCTTGTCATAATATCTAATTCGGTACAACAAATCTCGATAAATATTGTGCTTATATAAAAATGCCGAAGGTTAAGAATCTGAAATAACTAAGAGGCCATTCTCGTATATCTCGCATATGCAACCTTCGAGTCAATTTTTACCTGCAGTAGTAAACGTGTTGAAAGCCGACCTTAAGTAAAACATCTTGACGCTGAGGTAATCTTACCGGCTGTGCATTATAAAAAGAGGGTTTCTTTGTTGTGCACCGACTTAAGAAAAAGTGGATGCCCCCAAGTAAATGTTTGAAAGAACCGCAGTGGTTGTGAATGTGAATGTAGGTTACTATATCACGAGAGATAATATCAAGAATTGAATGTTAAAGGAAGTAATGGAAAATGTGCATAGGTTATGGTCTGGATTCCATGGTGTACAGCGATAGTCAAAACCAAAGGGAAAGCATGATGTCGTCTTTGAAATGATGTGTGTACACGACGGAGAGAAGGCGACGCGGGGAAGAGGGGTAGATAAAACGACATTCTTAGCTGTTCCTTGAAAATTGAACGGAACCAACCACAAACTAAATTTTTCTTGAATTCTCACAATGCTGCTGGATGCTATAGTATACACATACGGGGTACTTGCTCAGCAGTTAAGGCTCTATGAGAATTTTCACGGAAGGCAGGTGAAGCCCATTCCATTCCATTTCATGGCTCTCCATCTCATGAAAGATTGAAAGAACATTCTTTTGCTTATGCTCACTCTCTCGCTTTCCCCCACATCAGCCTCCCTAGTCTCTCGACAGCTAGTATATAAATGCTATATATGACTCACAACTCAAAGTGTGGTTACAGGTATGAGGGAATTTCAGATGTCGTCCACTACAGTATGTATGTACAACATTTATATAGAAGACCGTTTGTACAATTTGAATATAGCTGACGCAATATGTACTGCTTTAATGCAGTAAGCGATGTATATGATCTGTGTATAGCTACGTGCAATCTAAATGATGACGAGGTGTACATATACAACTCTATAGAAGGAAGCAATAACGAATCTCGTATCCCTACTATGTATGTGTTTGCCATCCTGAAAATTGCCCTTCTCTTCCGCTTTCTTTTGCAATAATGGCACACTTGACTCATGATTATTTCCATTCCTGCCCAGCCACACAAGCATTTCCTTCGACAGCATTTAGAACATTTTGTCTCTTTCAAGAAGGTGGTAATGTCTGTCCCCTTCTCATTCTATTACTCCCTTCACTTCCACGTCCCTCGCTCCACCAGATGAGCTTCACATTTATGAATGGATCAAGTAATGGAATTTTCGCTTCTGCCCAAATACACCTTAAATTTCTTTTATCGATTCTCAATGATACCAAGTAGTTTCTATTAGTTACACACCGTTAACCAAATTAATTCCAAGAAAATCAGTCATTGCTACAATCACTTACGATAAGCGTAGTGATATGATTGTAAGACGATCTTTTATCTTCTTCACACCGGTGTACTTATAGCTTCAGTCCGTTACCAACGGATACTAAATGTGCACAGAACATTATTATATCCTTTCACATTCTTTGTATATTATATTCTATATCCATGTGTGCTTTTAAAATATGTAGCCTTAAAAGATAAAAACCTGAGCTGGTTGTTGAAAGATCTAGACTAATTAATGTGTCAAATAGTGAAAGCGTTTGCATTATACGGAAGCATATAACGTATAATTAATGCCTGAGAGTTAATTTTCTGGCAATTTACTCCCGAATGCTCTACCGTAATTTATTTATTACTCGTCACGATGGTATGAACAGCGACATACAGGATGTTGACAAAAACCTAAGCCAAGTTGCTAGTGAGCGGGTGTTACATTACATATAGATACATAAACATGGAATGTATTTTGACAAAATTTTCACTTTATCTGATGTGACAAAACCGAAGATCATTCTTCTTGGTAACTGACACCGAACTTATAAGTGGAGAAAGCTCGATGATTATCCACCCTCCTTATATGAAATATTGGAGTGAAGTAAACTTTGATGGTGATAGATGATGTCAAATGAAGTTGATTAAACCTCCGATTAGTGTGTAAAATTGTGTGTATAGGACCTGGTGGATTCTGAATGCAAGACAAACCAGTAGAAGTTGATGAGGTAGCTAGTGATTAGAATACAAATTTAAACTAATATATGTAAATAGTTACATATTATCGTACACATAGCTCACTTGTAATATTTATTACATTATATATTATTATACTTACTAAGAAGATAAAAATTATTTATAAAGCTAAAGATTCCTGGGAGGATTTTTCTCTATGAAATACCAGGACAGGAGTTAGAAAGGAAGAGCCTTCATGTGAATGTAGAGGAACTTACGATAGAAAGACAAGGAAGTTCAACCGAGTAAGCATGCTTTAAACATTGCGAACGCTGGACTAGCTAAAAGCGTCATAACCGATAGACCTTACTGGTATCGTCACATCAGTCTATTCACAATGGAGTGAATTTAAGAGACATGTATGAAGTTGAGACTATTCTGTAATTTGCTGTAATGTGTATCTACATATATTAAATATGTAAATAAAAATGAGAGGTCCATACTAGACAATATCTCCTTTCGGTGGAATTTGTTAAATATTTGGTGCACACTTGAGTATGTATACAAGGGTTCTTCTGGGCTGTAATTATAATTTTTAACCGATGAGGCTTTCAACATATGTACAAAGTAATAGTTTTACATTTGAACAAAGCTGTATGTACATATGTAGATTATAAAATTCAGCAACATTCCAAGGAATATTTTTTTACAAATTGTAAATAAAGATCTGTAGCTGTGAATTCGTATGAAGCTTTATTGTATTTTATTTAGTTATTGCATGTAAAATTATTTCTACTATTTATCTTATCTATTTATCTTATTTCTGATATATAAAACTGAAACTGACTGCAAGTCAACTTCTCAATGAATTTTGAAATAGCAGTAATTAGGAGATTCTTTAAAATTTAATTATTTCAATTCGTGTGGTGTAATATTACTATTGAATTAACTCGGGATAGTTGAAATTGGCATAAATCGGATTTTTGTTTTGAATTATACTTGGCACGAATAGCCATCTACGAAAATGGTGGTAGTTGAACTTGATCTGGAACTTGACTTGAAATTGATAAATGTCTCCAGACTTAATACTTGTAGGAACTCTACCGAGCACCCTCAACGGTGTAATCCTGATAATCCGAAAAGTACACAATGGTGAATTCTCTCGATTTGTATGTTCAGTAGGATAACAATTTGCATGTTCTACGGAAGCATAAGTTGGCGGTTGGACGACCTCATCCTTATACCCTGGAGCTTTGAATCCTCTTCTTCATGATAATTTCATACCTATATACATGTGTTCCTGAAGTATTTACTACGCATACTTCGCTACTTATTAATTCTTCCAAGCGCAAACTAATGAAAATGTAGTGTTCCTTTGTTCAAATTCATCTTCTCCTGTCGGCGTCATATACTCGGACGACGAAATTTTATGATGACAAGTCTAAGCCAAAAGGTTTACAATTCTTCACAATCTAGAATGTATGAAAGTGACAGGTGGAGGACGGAAACTCCTAAAGAGATTTCCGGAACAAAATTCTCTTTACGTGACTCCTGCTTGGTCAAGTTGCACTTAAATTAGATGCCGAGTCATAGGAAATGTGAAGGAATTTATCTCTTACGAAAGGCCATAAAATTATATAGAAGATGGCCGACGACGATGTAGTACAGGAACTGGAAAGTGTACATATACTGAAGAGCAGTATGCTATAAGGTTAGAGACAGAGTATTAAGTTAAAACATAAACCTGGAGGGCACACACACTCCTAGCATATTGTATATAAATGCCGAGTTTTAAATTAGAAATGGACAGTTTTTCCATTTGTACTACGAGATGAATCTCGTGTGTGAAAATTTGTCATATTTGAAATTGGCAAAGTTTTCTCATCATAAAATTGGAAAATGGAAATGCTTTGTGGACAATTCCTTCCCTTCCAAAAGCTATAGTCAGACGAAATGGACTATTTTCCTAGTTGCCAATCCAAGTTCAGGCAAAGTTGGCTCTCTGACTAGAGCATTATGGTCCCTTAGAGGTGATAGTGATAGAAACGAGGTCTACAAAAGACGAAGGTATTCAAACATTTTTTCTTGTCGTTCTTTGATTTTACAAAGAAATACTATGCCTTAGACCTGTGTTCCTGCTCCTAAAAGTTTTCAACAAGCCTGTATGCGTAATATTCCTGGAATAACTTTTTTATGTAGGTATTTGCGATGTATTTCTAAGAAATATTAATTTAGGCTTAACCTTCAGAACTTATATCGTGATTGAATATTTTATGACATACTTTAGCGCACCACGAAACCTCGAACATTCCTTGACTCCATTTATGCATATTTGTAAGGGTCCATGGCTTCGGTTGTACCTATTTCGGTAATACTTGAACAACATATTTCAACTCTTGAAACCACTTGAATGTGAAAACAAAGCATCTCATTGTTAAACGTGCATATGAATTCATGCAACTGGAATTTGAATAAGGTCGATGTTATGCTTTGAACTCTAGGCATGACTACTAGGAAGACAGACAAAGACATTAAAATTCTTGTGAATTACGTTTTGATGGTCATAGAAATGGTAATCTTAAAGCTCCAGGCATCCAATGTAAATTAATTTTTCCAGGAAGCGACATGCCTTATCTCCAGCAATGTGTTGGAGGCTATTTTGTTGTCCAGGTTAACACTCTTGATGCTTCCGCCACTTCAAAATTTCCATACGTAGTATAGAAAATCGGGATTACTTTGCCAGAATCAAGAGGGAAGTGAAAATCCTGAATTGTTCACAATTGTGCAATTTGTGATTTGTGAAGCTCGTTTCACTTCCCACTTACAGTCTCAGTTTCTCTGTTTTCCCTTGGCTTTGTTGTGCATGAGAGGCGCTCACTCTGACGAAGAAGGTGGTAGTGCGGTGGTTGCTATAGTGGAAAAGTAAACCAGGGACAGAAAAACAAATGACGTCGATGGTCCATAAATCCCTTTGGATTTCAAGTAAATCAAATGAAGCCTCGAAAC
>JAQGAK010000583.1:0-65004 GCA_034696945.1 Lipothrix lubbocki | reverse complement strand
AAGTACAGCATAAGTAAGCAGCAGAGTAGTCAAGTATTTTTTTGTAGTGCATTTCCACAAATTTTTTAGAATAACAAAGATTTGCTTAGTGTCTTTATACTTTCTTCTCGGTAGTCATCTCTACAGAAAATACTGTGTACGCAATACACTCTGGCACATGTTTAAAAAAGCGTATTTTTCCCGGTATTTGTTTTGTTCACTACAAACAAAATTCCTATATAAGGAAAATCTTACATAAGTATAAAATACACGAGTGGGAGAGTAAAAGGGAACGAAACCAGCAGCTGGTAATGACTGCTCATTTCCTTGTGAAAAATCGCCGTTATTAGGAAATAGAGAAAAATTTGCCGTTTTGCCTTCTCCTCTAGCTCTTTTTGGTGGCTCCATTTTTTCCCCAACTAGAGCCGCTTCCTTTGATATTATTTCGTCTTCCTCTTCATAGCATACAAGAACCGTCACCCTATGGCTTCAAGTCTTATTCTTTCTAGAGGGAAAAAATTCTCTCTCTCTCTTTCTCTCTCTTGACGCTCTACCCGGGCGAATCTTTCATTCAGCATTTTTTTCGTTTCATTATACACAATATCCTCGAGTTTATATACAAACATAAGATATATGACAACCTTACTCGATGACAACTTTACATGGACAGACACACATTTAACAAAATACACCCAAGCCTACACTATACTACACACTACTACAAGGGTGAAGTCACTTGGAAAAGACACATTGGGACACTTATGCCTTTTCCTTGCTCTTCATATCCTACAAAGTGTCATCTCTTTTTCTGGCTTTGCTTTTTCCTACTCTCACACTATCATATCTGCTACCGTTGAGAAAAAATGTTAAAAATTCTCCTTCCTTTTTTAAAGCATTTTTCACACTTTTAACACTTATTTAACTGCCCTGTTTCATATGTTCAATAACTTTCTGTTTCATTTTGAGCCTGTAATTATCTTCATTTTCTACTTTATTAAAATGTTTTACGAATTTTATTTGCCATAAATTGCAAAATGTTTTGGTAATATCGAATGCCTTTACCAAGTTAATTAAAATCTACAGTAAACCGCAACTATTTTTCTTATTGAAATTTATTTCTTATTTTAATGAATATTTGATAAATATTCAAGAACTAACAATGAGAAATAACCTAACTAATTCAATTACTAGATTCATTAATGTAGTCACACGTTTAATTTCTAATAAAACATCGGTTTTTGGACATGCTGATTGCAATAAAAAATAATTATGAACGTATAAATATATAACATGCGTAATGCGTATAGTCAAATATCTCTCTAAAATTTCTCGTTTTTTCTGTAAAAGGGCCAGAAGAGGAAAAGTCTCATTATAAAAGACCGTCCTTCTGCTCGTTACCGCAATATCTCTCATTATTTGGACTTTCTTGTACCTTCTTAAACTTTATGAGTGTGCTTGGTGTTTTGAGGATATAAGAAGCAGTCGGAATTATTTCCACTGTGAGGGGAAATTTAAAAACAAGATACAAGTAGTGATGTGTTAAATGACCAAATAGGAGTGAACCTGGCACAAGTTTCTTCTTCTTTTTAAGCATTTCCACTATACTCAATTTTTTTCTACATCATTTCCACTATACTAAATTCTTTTTTTTTACATCATCTTCACTATAATAAATTCTGCTTTTCAACCATTCCACTACTAAATATATATGATACAACTGTTGATAATTGAGATAACGAGATTGTTGCAGGTTTTTTTAAACTTATTAGTTACGTTTTACATCAAAAGTTATTATCTCTTGTACCTTGCACTGTCGCTTTACCTTTCGCCTTCGCATTCTCCTATTAGTAAAAAATACATGGCTAACTAAGATGATATTTGTGAATGATAAAAAAACAAGAGATTTTTGGATGGAAACTCACTTGAATGTGCCGCTTTTACGTAACATTCTAGTATCTAGATGTAAAATGGAAGAAACCAAACTACAGAATGAGACAGCAGGGTGCATGTTGTCTTGTAATAATAGAGATAAAGACCTGCAGTGAGATGCAAGGAAAGTGCAATCAAACACTGGCTTTATAGTATAAAGGAATATACATAGTTATCTATGTACCTGTAATAATCCAGTACATGCATATAGTATAGGTATGTATGTATAGTAAAATATAAGAGAGAGAGAGAGACAACAAAATGCGAGTGAGACCGGACGACACAGACACAAGATTTGTACAATAACAACCCAGGGTTCATGCCTTTGTGTATATTAAAAGGAACACATATAATAGCATTGTGAGTATGTAGTTGTGTACAGTAATAATACAGTGTAAAAGAGAAAAAGTTGCCCAGTTTACATCTCAATCTAATCGGAAGACTAATAAACGAAAAGCTTGAATAATTTTTTTTCCCTTTTGAAACTTAATATGCACAAGTATCATGGTGATAATCATTTTTTATACGTACGCTCCTACTTCCATGTGTTGACAGATGACTGACTATTCTATACCTATCGGTGGTTCACATACCATATATAAAATTGTACATGTTAAAATCTATGTAGATACTTTAAATTTTTAGTATGTTGTACATTTATCAACAAGGAAGCGACGATTCAACCAAATAGCAAACTTGTATTTATATGTTTAAAAGGTTTGTCGTATCACATGCTTCAATTGTGTATTTCCCTTTTGCAGTATATATTAATACTATAGTAATATCATATACTGTATGGATATATAGCATACTATTATGTTGTAGATATAAAATGATAGTGTAAAGTATCAGGAGCCGCAATAAAGCATTGTTATATATGGTGGAGTAAAAAGGTGTAAGCGATATATACCCCCTTTGTGGTCCTTTGAATGAACTCCGGCAGGAGAGTTGCTGGGTGTTGGGTAATAATGACGAGACTAGACAATGCATCTGGTCAACTCATGCCCCATTCAGGTAATTCAGAGTGAAAGAAACACAGCAGTCACAATGAATCTTATCAAAATTAAATGCTTACCGAAGTCTTCATAGGCTCATTCCAGTCAGCCGGACTCCACGGCTTGTCTGAATTACCAACTGTATAGTTATACAAAGTACAGTTGGTAATCATACAAGCTGTATTGTATAAACTGGCTTGTGATTATATGAATTCCACTCTTCGCTCAATGCACAATCATTATACGCACCCAATTTGGTATTGAATTTGATCAATTCTAATAACATAT
The DNA here is from genome assembly GCA_034696945.1 of Lipothrix lubbocki. NCBI lineage: Eukaryota > Metazoa > Arthropoda > Collembola > Symphypleona > Sminthuridae > Lipothrix > Lipothrix lubbocki. The sequence continues at coordinate 61,813 of JAQGAK010000583.1, read as the reverse complement.
AACTAATAAAGAGAATTAATTAAGAGTAACAAAGTTAAAGTTTAAGCTACGCAAAGCTATTTGAAGATCGTATTTATAAAGTCTTATTAAGTATTTTTAATTACATTTAGCTAATTTAAAATTGAACTGAAGAAATTATTTCTTGCAAAGTGCAATATTTTTGCTACTTACGGATTACTGTAAATATAAAGTATAGCTAAATAAGTCGAGTCGATAGAACTTTACCAGTTTCAGGGGTCGAAATTTGTTAGTTACTGCATTTGAATTAGCTAAAATAGTTCTTAAAATTTACAGTGTAAAACATTTAAGTTCAAGCAAGATAAACATGGACTGCTTGATACAAATTTGTCGTAGCCTCAATGTCGGCAGTAACAGCAGCAAAAGGAACGATGCTAAAAGAAGCCGTGTATTTGTAATTGCCGGCCCCGAAAGGAATTATATTTATTATTAGCGTTTAAAGGTATTACTTTAAATAGAGGGAAGGTACCCTTTTGTTGGCGGATATTCGAATGATTGCATAGTAGATAGCAACAAGTCATTGCTTCCGAACAAAGAGGATGACGTATAGGATGAGTGAGATATAAAAGTGTGAAAGAAGGTGACAAAAACTATACACATATTAAATGAAATATTATTACAATCGTGTAATGGATATTAAGATGCATGCCGTGCGGCAGGAGGGAATGAAAGCATTTATGTAAGCACTTGTAGCAACACTAAATATATTTGGATATAATACATATATAATTCTGTTAATAATGAAGATGTTGAAAAACGGGACGGTTAGAATATTCAATAGATTTTAACCCCATCCGAAGATCCTCCTGAGAGGACGACGAGGATGACTAATACAGTAGTAGTTCTATTCGGAGTGTTCTATCATGTACAAGATTATATATACATAACTCAACTATTATACGAAAATTTCTGAACCCACATACTATAACAGCGAATGCATGTGTGGAATTGAGTCGGATGTGAAAAATTGACATGATATGTACACCATTGTCCGATGTAATCTTCATTCAATTCTCCTCCATTCATTGACTGACTCCGATGACAGAGCATTTTTTCACTTGAGTCACACAACTTTTATTGCAGCAGCACGGCTGAGCCTCTAAACCGACTATTCTCTATTTCTCTCTCTCCTCTTATATTTTACTATACACACACACACATGTTTTGGTCCTATTCAGAGAGCTGCCCACTCCTTTGCTCAAAGTATTTAGCAAGAAGAATGATCTGCCGTGACGAGAGTAACTTCATAACAAGTGTCCAACAACACATTCATTCAAAGTCCGTCTTGCAAATAAATTCTTCGGGCTATTATCCCTTTATTGTTATTTTCTACTACACACAGCTCTTTATACTTATAAAACTCTTTGATCTCAATTCCTCTATACATATACAGCTTAAAATTCTTCAGGTGATTTCACCTCCTCAACACACTTTCATCACCAACACTGAACTGAATCGAATCAATGGATTCGGTCGCTTCTCAGACAACTTACTTTACATTACATTGCTTGTTCATTTAACGTTTATTTTAGACTTGTTAGCTACCTACACCGTTTGACTATTTTGGTTGTTTTTGTCATAGTTGCTTTACTAATCCCGTATGTATTAACAAAAATTATTTCAACATATTAAAATTGGCTATTAAGATTAAAATCACTACATAATTGTTGAAATTTTCTATTTAATTTTTTTTATAAATTAGATAAACCAGAATTTTAAAAATTGTAAAACGTTTGAAAAATGTAAAACCATATAAGTGAATATATACATGTACATATCTGTATTTATAACATAGAATGGTCAAAAGTCATGTCTCATATATCCCCAAAATGCCTACAATAAATCGTCAGGTAGGTAGCTCCAAGCAGGTGATCAAAACCTAAGACAGGAAATCTTAAGGGATTTCCTATTTGAGTAGTTTGACCAATATAGAACATGCATGAAGAACTCACAAAGGTAAATTGGTATAATTTATTGGGGTTGTGAGTCGCAATTCCCATCAAGTGAAGGATGACTGAGTCGATGAATAAAATATAGTAAGATTTTACGCATGAATGAAAGGCCACGTGGAAAGTGTTGATGGATGACTGTACGCAGCCGGCTTGAATGCAGCCCTTAAATATAAACTGCCTTCGTAAATATCTTATGATTTTGTACATGGTCGTCATCTATAAGTATACTTCAAACTGTACATACTTAGGTGGGTAGAAGTGTACGTACACATAGTACGTACATGTACATAGTAATTCGGATAATCGGAGGGATGTGAGAAATGATCAATTGGTCGTTTCTTTTTTCCCTCACTTCTCCAAGGAAGATTCGCAGCTGATTCCTAATCTCGAACAAATAACGGTATGGATATTGCTTTTGTCTGGCCTTCGCTGCCTGGGTGAGGGAGAGAAAGTATTACGAACCGTCTTTTTGTCTCTGGAATCACTCCCATCAGATGGTCAGTTGAGGTAACCCAACGTGCTTGTTATTAGTACTCATTGTTATGTTATTGTTTGAAATATTCGTCAAATCTAGAAGTATTCGTTACATGTAATGATTACTTATACGTGGGCTTTTTTTTGGTTTGTGGATCAACGCTGACCGTAGTGGAAGCATCACAATGGTAAGTTCATCGTTGAATTAGTGTGCAGCATTTATAGCAAAAAGTTTCATTGGTTGTTACTAAATAAACTAAAATAATGGTAAGCTAAGTTGTAGCCATAGATAATATCTAAGTCAAAATAATGGATTATCGCAATCCATGTTAAAGGTCTGTCTAATTGTAATGTTTGATGTTTTAGATTGTGGCTTGAGGAAAATGGGACCTGACGATGGTACGAAGAATGTAAGTTTATGGTTCAGTAATGGAGAACATGGATGGAAAAACTGCAGAAGGCAGCGGAACACGAGAAACGACAGAGCAGAAGTATACATATGTGAGATGTGTGAGCAAAATCGAAGCTAGTTGAAAGATATCCGAATTCAAGACTCATCAATCACTGGCCTTCAGTTGAGATCAGCTCTGTCTAAGTGCTTCCATCCTTGCCTATTTCCTATGCTGACAGGCGTCCGTTTCAAAAAGCGAACTCGCATGCACGGGAGTTTTAGCACAGAATAGAAGCGCAACCGGGTTAAAAGATCAGTTGTTGTCGAAAAACCGATTCGTAAGTATATAACTGCTCATGTACTATATAATCTATCTCTGCTGATGTCACACAATCCCATCGTCGTTGTAAACCGATGTAGAATTCAGTGCTTACTCTTTTCTTTGGGTAAATATATTGGAGAGGATATATAGAAAACTGCCCGATCATGACTTTCAGTTTTCATTTGTTTTATTTATCTCAGACCAACTTCGACAATCTGATATGTACGTCCAAGTCTTGTTTTATTCTGTCCGCAGATCATCATCCAGGAGGGTTCAAGTCTCGTCGAACATTTGGATATCATGCAAAGAGCTCTCGTATATGCTTCCAAAAAGCCTTCCATCAACCCACGAAAGAGGGTGAAAAAATATGTTGAATCACCTTCCTGGTACGGAATAATCCTGATCATATGCAAGTACACTTCTGGCTGTTATGTTGGGTGAAATAAACTCACCCTCTGCTCAGCTCTATCGAGTCAATCAAATTGATACAAAGGTGTCAATTGGTCTAAGTTATTACGACATGTACCCGCAAAACATGTTTTTAGTATCTTCATTGCTCTTTGCAACAACAACGGGGCTGTTTTCATCGAATGGTGGAGTTATACCGTCATTGACGATACTACAACTATCTCCTCACGTCAGCAATTATCCTACAACCTTGTTTTCACTTCTTGATAATAATTCAACGACTGTCTCTTATATCCTGGGAATTTTTAAACACAAAATTCAACTTTTCACACAAAGATTTTGAACATTTTACTACTTTTAGGTGTAAATGTCAAGCGAAATTCATTTCAGTTTTATTAAGACATATTATCTTGCAGAACTAACCTTTCTTTGGATTCAAACGGTTGATGAGGATTCTTGTAATTTGTTTTGGGCTTTCTTTTTTTGAGTTCAGCCACTTGTTTTGCTAAGCATATGCCTGACATCAATGGGATGCAAAGTGATTTACACCAATCGAAAATGATATTTAGAGCTAATAGCAGCATAAATCAAAAGGGGGTGAATTTTACAATCTCAGTATTGAAGATATACAATTTCACTCCCAGTATTGAGTATCTACAACTAACACAGAACATACAAAAACAACATTTTTGAATAAGGCATCACACAAGTTTTGATAAACAGCGTTAAACCAAGCTTCTGACTATTCCCAAATCTGCTTAACATATTGAATGCATTAGAAAGAGCGAGTTTATTACAACAAGAGGGTCTTGCGAAATTAAGGAAACGGGCATAACAGAATTGAGGAAGTGTATGCTCTGAACTTAAATCGCTTGTATACTTTATGAAAGGGTTTATTCTTAGGGTGCGTTGACTATTTGATGCTTAAATGTAGTATGTGTGTGTTCGCATAAAGGAGAGCGTGAATAATAAAATTCACGAGAGTAAAAGAATAGTTTCATGTTTCATGTATGTAAATAATAATCTAAATAAATAAATAGCCCGAGAGTGGCAGACGTCTTCAGTCAAAAGTATATATTTGAGAGGAGTAGAGGAACAGCGACCAAAGAGGAAATAACATGGAGACATTGAAAGGGTCGCCCGCCCGATAGAAACCGACACACGCAGAGTCATAAATTAGTCAAAATTCAAAACCAGATAGCGATTTATGAGTTATTATTTTCATGTGTACACAAGAAACCACTTTTAAAAAGTCAAGTCTTGTGTACAGCCCAGTGGATGGACAGAGCAGAGTCTGTCTCTCTCTCTCTCTCCCTCGCTCTTCTATGCGCCAAACTCTTTGCATGCTTCAACCTTTTTTCATATTAGCCTCTGCTCTTTTGTACTTTTTAAACATATAATCAGAATATATGGTCGTTCCTGTCATTCCACCAGTTGTCAGCGCATTTTCAATGGTCAACTTCCACTAAGGTGGATCTATGTAATGACGGAGTCTTTTGCTGCCCAACAAGAAAGGAAACAAACATACGACATTCCCTGACTTTCCTAATGTATCGACCATGTTCAGCATGATGAGTTTGATTGGAATTACCTATTTACTTGTCACAATTGGTGACTTTTGCACACAAAAAATATATTCTTCAGCTTCTAATAGGATTTTTGCAGGGATATTTAGTGTACAAGTGTATATATAACTACTGCAAAGACTGGTTATAGACGATCGGATTGTGTATTTTACAAGATACTCCTATAAGTCTATCAGTGTACATCGCGCGTAGAAAGCACAAAAATCCTTATCAGCTAATAATAATAAGGATGTTGCAAATGAAGGTTTTATAATGAATTCTCTAGATTAAGACAATGTTCACATATGTACGTAGATGCTAATCTTTACGCTACATGGTTCCCTTCATGTCTTACATATGGACAACGACTGAAGTACATATGTATCTATATGCAAGCACTTTGAACAGAGACGAAACTTGTGCAGAAGTTAATATTGCAGGAACAAATACATGCATACGTGAAAGCTTCAAAAGCGTATTTTTAAGTACATATTTTGATACTTCAAAATTGTACATGGTATGTATGTGAATTGAACAAGAAGACGGGATTTTGCTAGGAATTCATGTATGAATAAAATGTGAAGTACATGATCCTACATACCGTCATGGATGTTACTCATTGTATAAAAGATTCATCCAAGATTCGTCGCTTATTGTAAAAGTCATTGTTTTATGGGGAATGCCTGGTTTTTTATGGATTTTAAGTATTCACAGGCTTATGGTCATGAATTCCAAAAGTTATCAGCAGTAGTGTAAAAGCATTTTAGCTCTATACTCATCGTCAGTGTTTGAATACCGTTAGTGATCGCAAGGCCGGCATCTTCCCAATGCACATCACATTGACCATTTCGGGTCAAATACGGAAGATACTTGTAGACCTTATCACACAGTCCATGCTTTGGGTTACGAGACGCGACAATGTAGTACAAAGTGGAAACGACATTCAGATTTCCTGATAGTAGCATGTGCCCTGACTAGCTTGAATAGGCAATATAAATGATATCATATCAAGGATACGACTTCTTGACAACCGTGCATGGTTTGTTCTACTAATTGTATATATCTAGTACAAATTTAGTAAATTAAAAAGTGGGCACATGATCTACTTACTTAATGTTATTTATTAATTGGTGTCTGTAATTAGTTTTGCTTATATTTAAACGCTATATAGTCATCCTAAATGATATTACATATAGTAATCCGATGCTAAATTAAATTATAATAGGTGCTACATTACAGGATAACATTAAAGAATGAATGAAATCGCCACTTACTGTTACCTTGATGACTATTTTTCCTTGTAGTCTTCTTCTCCTTCATCCACGGATATTCCGGCACATTTACATTCTGGCCGCCCGAACCGGCCAAGCCACCCCGATTGTCTACAACGACCATGTCACCGATTCCAGCACTGACGGAATTCACCCCGCCGTTGCTCCCGTAACTCAGGCCACTATTTAAGTTTGGTGGAGTCCCCGGCGTCGTCTCGTGATGACTTGGACTCATGTGAGGATGCATTGACGTGGAATGGCCTAATGATAGAGGTGTCAAGTGTCCACCACTAACTAAAGGGTTACCCTGACCACCCCCGTTGTTGCCTCCACTAAGGATCTCCGCCATGCAGGGTCGGCTGGCGATAAAGCCTGATTCGGAATCAAACCCTTCTAAGGAGTCCAGACTCTCCATAGTCAGGACAGACGAAGAGCCGGGACTGGAGTTAATGTTTTGTGTTAGGCCATTATTGTGATTCGGGTTAGTCAAACTGACATTTCTTGTCCAACAGGGTGAGACTCTGTCAATCATCTTCACAAAAGTATTGGATTACCTACGTTGATAATTAGCCAAAAGGGTTGTTTTTAGTCTTTTCAAGGACTCTATCACCAGATGTTTCACTTTTACTGCATAGTCATTTGGATCAAATTTCACTTGAAACAGTTTTGTAAAAATTTAAAGTTCTACTGTAATTTTTTCGTTTCTAGGTTTAATTCTTGGAATAGCCTCAATACCCAATTCCGACCTATGTATATATCAGTAGTTTGTATGGGTATGTTTTTACAACAATGTTTTTAAATGTTTCACTTTTTAGAAATCTATTCACTTGTTTGTAAATTTTTAGCTTCACTTGATTACAAAACCCAGATTAAAGATCCTTCGTTTGCCCTGCTTAATATCCGGCGTGTCATTTGCCAAAATATCTTTGGTTGGAATATTTTATAAATCCACAGTTTAACGTTGCACAGTAACAAATTTGATAATCGAATTGTCCATTAAATCACAAAATATTCGAAGTTTCCAGCAATATATGTGACCTATAGAAAAAAAGGTTCTTTTATACTGCCAACGCAATTCTTCTGGATTTGGTCAGTCAATAAATCAGTGACCAGAACCTTTTAAAAGTCACAATTGCTTCAGCATTGTCCACACGTTGGGAAGGATGAGGTGGCGGGACTGTTTCCAGCCATTCATAACCCATTCCATGCATCCTTGACCGTAGTGTTGCGAGGGTGGGAAAGGAGTAACAGATCCAGTGTGGAAAGAGTGTTATGGAATGGGAAAGATAACAAGTGCAAATAAAATGATGAAGCCGGTAGTGTTGAGAATAGTATCAGTCGGATCTTTTTTCTCTCCTCTCTCTCTCTATCTTTCGCTCACAACCTAGTACGCCTATTATATGAAGGTACGGAAGAGTAAACTGGAGGGGTAACTATATCTGCCACATGTTGCAGGTCCATTTCTTCAACTTGAGGCTCGCTGTCGTTGTCATCGTCTTCCTTGGAGCTCTCCGATGTATTGTACAGTACTGAGAATTTGGGATTCTCACCCGTGTATGTTATAACTATACATATATAGATATGCTGACGGAAGAGAGCAGGCAGTATTATGACCAGAGGATGACGACGGTGTTCAGGAGGAGAAGGAAGGAAGCTAAGGGAACGCGAGCTATAGCTACTATTGAAAGAGAAAAAAACTTGGTTTGGCGAAAGTCACATTCAGTTTGACTTTTATGTCTTTGTTCGCTTATTATTTATCGTCGGCTCAATGACATTTTCACTTGTTCTTGAGGAACTGCAGGAGTCTCTCTCTCTCTCTTTCGTCGATGAAGACCAAATGAAGTTTTCAAGCTGTGAATTACTACCTGACTCCTGACTCTACTATGTCTTGACGTCTATCCGTCGGCACTCAACCAAATTTGCATAGCAATGTTCCTCAATGTTGGCTCGTACATCAACAGCCGTTGTAGTAGTAATAGTGATATTCCTATATCACTTACCCTCTTCTTACTGCTTTTGCTGGTACTAAAAGCATGGATGAAGGTATGCAACTTGTTTTGATTCTTCTTTTTCTTTTCCTTCCTCACAGACCCTTTAAAACTAGTGGAGATACACTCACACACACAAAATCAAACTTGTCGATACTTCTATACATACATTATATGTATATACCTTATTTTCAGTCGTTTATAAGATTCCTGCGATCGCAGTGGCAAGTCCAGCCGTTTGTGTATCTGCTGCTGCTTGCGGTGTTGTTGTCGATTGTTGTGTATTGCGTGCTACGGCATACATAAGTCAGTTGCATGTGAGGACAAACTGGTGTTTGGACGAACATTCAATAAATCTCACTTACTAAGTACTTGCCAATCATGTGTAAAAGTTGCAAATTTCCTTCGCTTCTTGATCATATATCTAGTATAGAGTATGTGCTGAGTTGTTAACTTATTAGATTCTTTCAGTAGCTCCTTTCAGTCTTTCCTCCAAACTGACATCTTACAGCCCACTAGAATGTCATAAAATGTAAAGGTGGGCTTGGATGAGTCTTTTCCAATTCAATCTCCCCTTGCTGTTATTGTACTGCTGCTGGTCTTCCTCTCCGCATAATTAAAAGCGTCTTATATTTCTTTCATCGATTCCAATGCCCTGTAGGGATATTCACACAAGTTTGAGTACGATTCACTAAGACTGACTTGCAGCTGGAGATTTTTCACTGATTTTGACTTGTATTTTGTCCTTGCGTGCTTCTTCTTTACGACCTTGCAATGTCAACACTTTTGGATTCGAATTTATGTCTTGACTGTTTAATTCACTGATTTTAAAGATTGTGCTTGGAATTTACTGCTTTTGCAGGTGCTCTACGGAAGTTTGTTGCCGCGCCGAAGATTTCGTTTTGCCGAATAAGCTTATAGGGATGCCTTTTACAAATAGGTAATTGAATTTTGTGATGATGATTGATGATTTAGTTTCTTTTGCTATTGTTCAAAAACCCTTCGTTTGTAAATTTACGAACATTTACTTTTGCAAGTTCCTGAAGTTTAAAAACGTTTATATTTCAAGTTGTGAAGATGTTTCGTTTATTTTTATAGTTTGTAAGTAAGTATTCGCTTATTGAAGTTCCAGTCTGTTTTTGTGTAAAAGTTCAATGTTCTTAAATCGGCTGTGGACAAGGTCACTAACATTAATTATTTATGTCGGCAATCCTTAAAAGAGATGATTTCAAGATGAATTAGCTATGTAAATTAAATGTATGTAGTGATAAATTTAGTAATTGAAATCAAAGTAATTTCAAGATGTAGTTTCAGTGAGAACTTATGTGACGTCGAATGAAACTGTGGTTGTCTTGTGTGAAGAGGTATGTGGTCGAGAGAAAACTGACTGTTTTACAGTTGATTGGTGTCGTTTAATTTAGAGAAAAGAACAACAAGAAGTAGGAGCACTCGTCGTCACCACATGAGTATCTATTTAAAGACTTGTCTCATCATCACATCTCAGAAGAAGCAGGGCCGGAGCAAGGAAAAGAAGAATATTACAACAAGATAGTAGACAATGGGTAGACTGTCGACGGATTTTACTTGCCAACTCTTATGTACTGCCTTCTTCAGTACACTTCTCTCTCTCTCTCTCTCTTTTCTAAAATTTTCCTTGTTTTGTTCTGATCTTTGTTACTGAAATGTATCTATTTGTATATCTACACGTTTGCTGTATGGTAGTCTGTAGTATTTGAGTTCAATTCACTTATTGTGTAAAGGTGTACAGCTCTTTTGCTTCTTGCCTACTGTGGAATTGCTAGGACTTGAGAATAAATGACAGTAGGACAGTGTTGGAAGGCTTTTAAGAACTACCAACACCTCAGCAATTCTCCTAATAAATGTCTAAAGTTACATCCGCACAAGGATTCTCCAATCGCTCTTATCTTCTCTGGGCTCTTCAACAGCTATATTTATGGTCCATTGTGTTTTTATTGTGCTTTTCTCTATCTCTGACGCTATATCTTCTTATGTCCCCTTTAAGTAGTTACTGTCCTCTTGTGTATCTCTTCTTCTGTTTCTGCGACTTGATTTCCATTTAGTGACTAAGTATTGGAAGCCTTGTTCAATTGAATCTTGATAGTGTATAAAGATTCTGGGCTTGATAGTGTTGAATATATTCTGTACGTTCTGTATGTGGTACTTCACACACATGCAGTTTGGTGGTACAGAGGAATTTCGCGAAGTTAAGTAGACTGATTGAAAGATTGGAGAGTTCTAATTTGGTTTGATATTTCTGGTTTTACAGGAAGATATTTTTTGTGTGTAAATATAAAAAATAAAAGTGTACATTAAATTGGGAGATAATTCTTTTATGTATCTGCCTAATTTTTTGTTGTTCTTGTAGATTTTGCTATTATGTTAGTAGTAAAGTTCTATATAGAGTTTTCGTATTACAATTGTTGTGGATTTTTAAGTATTAAATGAAGTTATTGACGCTATGATTTTTAATGTTGGAAGGATGTCGTATAGCGGGATAAGAAATAGATAGATGATGGGACGTGATTGAAGGTTTAACTTTGAATGAAATCACTTGTAACTTTTCTCTCTCCTTAGAGCCTCCACTACAGTGTCCGATGTGTTGGAGAATGGGAGAAGGATGAGTTGGGACACACGGATTGAGACTCGCGTGGTCGGTCGGTGCTTGGAAGGGCTAAACGATGTGATGGTGGTGGAGCGCAAGCAAAAGCAAAATTGATGATGGGACTCCGGGGCTTGCCGTATTACAAGTCTTTTCTTTTTCCAGTCGTTCTCTCTTCAGCAACTTCTCTTCTCTCACACTTGCGATAAAGCATACAAGAGAGAGAAGTTTAGTTCAAGCGAGAACATCACGTGGAAGGGGTTTCCCACCAATCCTCTTTATACACTTACACGTTCTAATAACCCGATCTGCTTTTTACAATGGTTTTATATCATAGCACAACGACGTTATTCTTTGTGGTTTGATGTTGACGAAACTTTTATTTCTCTAACTTTACGAAACACGCTTCGTTTGAAGACAAACGCTGTTGTTGTTTTTAGCATATAGTTGCTTTTTTTACTGTCGACAAAAACTAATGAAAACACTATCGACACAATATCAACTATCGTAAACATTACCGCGTATTCAATAAACATATTCCTAATAGTACTGCTATAATAGTTTACACTTCAAACTATGAATTTAGTACTTACTTCAAATCATAAACATTTTACATAGCTTTTTTCAGGGCTATTTTCTGTTTAGTATTCAAAGTAACAATATTAAATTTCAATAAATTCTCACGGCCACTCAAGGAGTTTTGCTAGTAAAGCTGCATTTGGAATTGAAAGCTTTATTGTGTTTTAATAGGATATATACGTTAAAATACGAATATAACGAGCAATTGCTGGAATACATTCAGAAAATATTAATGTCATCAATATAATGAAAATTTCTGGTCGGAGAAATAATGAAAATAAGTGTGTCAAACAATCCGCTCTGAAGAGGTGAGTTAAAGCACATGAATTTTAAATAGGTACATGATATGTATGCTCTTACTTTGTACGCAGAAAAAGAAGAAAAGCTTTTTATAACAGCACAAATTAATCCGCGTGTGCTTCAAGTATTACCTCCATCCTTTTTTATTACCTTTTGACGACGCACATTTATTGAGCAGTAGCTGTCCCATTAATAACCATTTATAAAAGAAGCAGCTCCTCAATTAATAGCTGTCCGTAAATCATGACTGGCTAACACAAAATTTAGATTGATACTTTTATGATATAGCAAAGTAAGTATACTGTGGAATAACAGACCTCTGTGATCCTTCGGATTTAATGAGGTCCGGGTGGATGGGTGGTCTATAGGTATCCAATTCTTTTTTCGCTCGATTTTAAGCATCAGCATTTACGTCTATTTAAATTCCGTTGCCATGGGAACTATATACACTAAAAACATTCAATGAGTTATTAGTCATTTTTCTAGACTTTTAGCGTTTTTAATTAATTCCTACACGTTAAATACAGCATACATTATAAGTACACACATACATTTATTCCAAATTGTAACCGAAACAGTTGAACTAACGGACACGGTTCACTTACATATTGCAGTCCAAGTAATCAAAATCAAAAGAATTTAAGCTTCATTGATGTACAGCCAAGCTTATATATGAGAACCAACTATGGGGGACATGAAATTCGCCATAGTCAAGACAAGCTCCATATTAAAAACATTGTATATTTTTTTTAAATTCACAGCACGTCCAACGCATGGTTAAAGTCTTGATTGCCGTGGATATTTTATTATATTAGCATGTTTGTACGGCCGACGACGTTTAGTTTGTGGCCAATGACAACTAATGTTTCTGTAGTACGTGGTAAGTATTGCGTCCCCAACACACAAGGCTTGAAAATATGCATACTGGAGAGCAAGTAACTACATGATGCTGTAAATCGTACAGGGTTACTAAAAAGATCATCACATTTGCTATTAGTTAAAAGTTAATGGGTAACAGGAAAGTTTTTAGCACATGTACACAGGAGCAGCAGGAGTAGTCGAACGTGGCACAGGACAAAACGTATAATATATACCAAGTATATAGCGTTTAGTTTTTAGTGAATTGACGACGGTAGCTGTTAATAAGTGCAGGCATATTGACATTCTACCAAACTGGAACCAGTTATCGAGGTGTGTAAGTATGAGGTGTACATGCGGAGTAAGGGTAAAGTGTATAAAATGTTTGCATGTAAATCAGCTCTTGTGCATGTTGTCGTCGCTCAAGCAAGTTAGCAACACACACACATACACGCTACACAACCAACCGAGTTGTTGTTATACGTAAAAGTAAGCATCATGGGATGTTGTGATTACCATAACCAAAACCAATAGTGGAACACTCATTGCATCTTAATCAACATCTCCCTTCAGCTTCCATTCCTCTTCGTCTCATTATAATAAGTATTATAGCTTCCCTTACGCCGTCCTTTTACTTTGTATATGTACATATACAAATGCATGCGTATATAAATCCCTATATATATTCAATGCTAATACCGCAATCTTTGTAAACTCAGTTATATTTTACTAGTTATATTTTACTTATAGCGAGTGCCGCGATCTTATATAATTAAATACGAGCTCATTTTGTATATGTATAATGTTAATATTATTAACGTATATGCTGTGTATGTATACTTATATGTATGTTGTAAAGCGTAGTCTCTCTATCATAAAATCATATATACGCAGTACAGTTAATAACGCAACCATATAGTGTTATATTTCTTTTTTACACTTTAAGCCATTGTAATGCCAATATATGTATATTTATGCATATGAACCTCATCTGTACATTCCAGTTTGGTACCACCACCAGATTTGTTGCAATCAGGACTATGACACTGTAACTCGGTAGCAGTATACCAACAGCCAACACCAACAGAGACACCAACATTGCAAACCTTGGCAATAATAGGACTATCCTTTTGAATAAATCACATTTCACATACAGTTTACTGCCCCAGTGAATCTATACGCCCTGCCTGTCGTTAGGACTCAAGTGCCACGCTATTTTCTTTTCATATACATACAAACGAATCATATTTGTAATTTTTCAAGTGTATTATTTTCTATGTCATCAACATTGCTCTTAAGGGTTAGACATTAGCATACATAATACCCACTGTTGTAAAGCTTCGGAGAGCATTATTGCTACTGGATTCACTACATAGTTGTAGCATTAAGGGTTTCTATCAACTATCTACATATAATGAGAATTGCTATGAGGCTATATTACTATAGAGTAAACTATGGAGAACATTGCAAGGGTTATCTAAATTGTTACACTGAACTATGGAGAACATTGTTAGGGTCAGCTTCAGAGAGCATTGCCATGTAGCTATGTGCAAGCAGGGCAAGAGCACCACATTGTGTGCTACCAGTAGATTTAAAGTAAAGGCTGAAACCGCTCAAACAGTTTCCTCAACCACATCTGAACGACCAGAACTAATCAGAAATTAATTTCACGCTGTAAGGGCTGCCATAGCAGTAAAGGGTTTCTACAATACAGTAAAGCTTATCAAATTAAGGCTTTGTTTAAACTACGTTTAATTTTACATTCATGGGACGATGATTTTTATATATTATGCGTGTTAGCTACCGTCATTTTTACGTTATTCATATGCCGTTACAGTGCGTGCAATAAGTTTTTACACTACATTTGTCAAATTATTCGTTTCGGTACCGTTCGTCAACGCACAAATCCATTGCGTTATAAGTTCGTGAGGGGAAATATTATCAGTTTACTGTATTCATTTACCTAAATACTAAACAGGAATAAAGTACAAAAAAACTAAATTCACTGTACTTACTATTTCTTATTGTGACTGTGAATCTATTGCAGTGTATAAATTATTTTAAGACGTTAATTTAAAATTATAAAGCAATACTAAAACATTGATGCTAATAGAATTCAGAGCAGTGATTTCAATATAATAACCATAACCATAACAACACTTAAGACAAATTGAAAAGTTAAGTATGATCTACGAGCCAAAACTGGAGAAGAAGTAAATACTTTATACATCTGAGCCTGTACACATACTACATTTTGAAGCAAGTACAGATTGTGCGAATATTTATTCCAGCATGTAATTTAGTAGGATCCCCTGTCAAAAAACTAGGGAAAAGCAGAGTCTCCACATATATTATTATATGCAAGAGATGAAATAATTTAGAGGGGATAATCATAAACCGGGATTTCACCAAGAGGGTTGGTGGGTTTTTGGCTCTCAGTGTATATATACATATACTAAAGCCTTGGGATGGTGTCACATTCCAAATTTTACGTCTGCTTTGAATCTTGCAATGTAATAGCTGCTTATACAGTTCTTATTTCTAACTTGTGAGCGTACATACAGTTGTGTAAAAACTTGTACAAGAGCTCCTTGAGCTGCGGAAGGAGCCTTCCCTCCCTTGGATGTAACTCCGTGGAACGGGAAGTGTTTGGAGGGTGGTTGACTCAAAGTTTTTGATAGAAGGCCTTGCAAAAGAGAATGAGAGGAAAGAAAAGTGAGCGTCGGAACTGACTACCTCCGTTGACTTTATCCTTTGATAATATTCTTGGATCCATTATTTTCCAAAGGGTTCTATTTTCATACATATATACTTATTGCATAATACTTGCTATATACATACTGTATGGACGACATATATATAATATACATAAGTACTAACTCTTGTACTCTATAAACACAAATATGCACATACTACTTTACAAATATGTTTTCTATACATACCAATATCCTTATAATATATGCTTATCTCTTATATTATTGTATATGTAGCCCATACGCATAAGATATACAAAGCAAGTGCTCCAGTGAGCAATATATAGGGCGAAAAGGAGATGACGTTTTTGGCGCTCGGGACTTCTCGGGAAACAATGAATGCACTCAAGCATGCCGTCATAAATTTATCCAGTCGATTTTTGCCATAAGCTGAAAGCCTAAAAACTATACTATAGTAACCATGTAATGCAGTAGCAGTCATGAGTGTACAAATGTAAGAACCTCTTGAAGCGTCTGTAGTAAAAACTCTTTCCTACACATGAACTATTACAATGCTTCGGTCCACAGATATGTACTGAGAAATTAACAAGAAATACTTTTTCAACGCATATCTTCATGCATGTGCATACATAGTATATGCAAGCTTTAACTTTCCTACATCTAAATTACACATGGACGTATCTAATACTCTTGTACGATATGTAACACACGTACATGTACATGCATATAAAATACACACTCAGTGATACCTAACTTGATAAGGTTAGAATCCTCGTCTACGCAACAACAATGCATGTTCATCTGTTACACTGCGTTTGTTTCATTGTTCAACATCAAAATGTAAAGCCTATACATGCTTTTTAAAGAGTTGGTTAGTCAGAGGGAAACTCAAGGTACATATATACGTAGTCAAGATATGAGTACTGCGTAGTATAGTGAGTGGAGACTATTAGTTTCATTCTTGCCGTCGTCTTTCATATCAAATCTTGTGACAAGCTTTAACTTTCTATTCTTGTCTCACTATTATATTATTATTATGCAGGAATAAGAATAAGCAGTGCTGTGGAAGGATAAGGCGATACGATGAGAGAAGCCAAAAGGAGAGAGAGAGGAAGGAGGAGGGAGACAAGGAACCAATGAGAATAAATCTCCGTATCTGACTGTAAAATTCATGTATGTAAATAAACTGTAGACAAGTCAGTGGACCAAGAATATTTCTCAACTGAAAATCCGCCTTTCATTTTATGTGTAGGACAAATACATGCACATTTAATATTAGGTATGACAAATATAAATTTAATACTGTGAACAAAAATTAACGTATAAATACTGCTTCGTAGGATAAATTTAACATTGTAAATCACCATTATTTGAAAGTTTTCAATGTAAATATGGACGGTGCCTTTCAAACATTCCCGTCAGGATATTTAAATATAAAATACCATTTTGTATTTTCCGACTACAGTAAATACAAGTAAATAAAATAAGTATTTGCAATTAAATCAATTTAAAGAGAACTTGAGCAGCTTCAAGCTAATTATAGGGAGTTTACAATATTGAAAAAAATGAATTGACTACAAATACAAAAAAGAATAAAAGCGAGCCCCTAAAAATGTAAAATATTGCCCCGCAACAAACAGAGAGCTCATTTGAAATTCAAGCCGTAAAAAAAGAATAAAGAAAAAATGACGACCGTTCCGAACAATTGTGAATCCATGTGTACAGCGAGCGATAAGAGATTTCTGACACTATCCCTCTCCTGTCTCATTTCCTCGGCGGAGATATGGCCAAAATAGAGAGAAATCCGCAGTCAAATGCCGCTGTCCTCACAGTTTATAGAGTTATATACATATGTACATGCAGTGGAATTTGGACGAGCAGGAGTTAGAAAGTCCCGGTGGACAAGGTGATGCGATGTCACTGATCTTGACCAGTGGTCCTGACACCAAGTCGTAAATCACCATTAACTCAGGGAGATGCTGAGAGGTTTCATCCTTGTCGTTTCGGTCCTGGCTCTTCCTTCCATGTCCATCACTTCACATCACCAAACTTCACGCATCCGACTTTTCTCCTTTTCCCGGCTAGTTTTTTCTCCTCCGCTCTTCTGGTCGCCGGATCCGCACACTTATCTTTCACATCTTTCGCTGCTATCGTTTTACACTTTCTCCTCCACCAGTCTATCTATTTTGCCCAGGATATTTTTTCACTAAAACTTTTTCTGTTTTTGTCTCACAGGTCTTTTTCAATGTTTTTGCTCCTCCATGACGCCCGACAAGCTCATCTAAAGGGTCACCTATCGACCTGCGCTTATTTAGGAAAAACAGCCGTATTTCATGGATTGAGGTTCTGCTGCTGTTAAATAAATTCTTCTAGCAAGAATTCTAAAATATTTTACTCAGATATTTCTTTTAGTAAATATTTAAATACAATTTATAATTTCATTTTAATAGTTTCCTAATTCATTTAAACAACTATTAACTGTGCCTTATAAAATGCTAATTTTTTTACAAAACTATTTAATAAAAAATTCTTAAAAGAAATAAAGTAAAAAACAACCCTTATTATCAAAAATCATCCTCTAACAATTAATACCAGTTATGTCAAGCCCGCAGACAATAAACCTGCACGTCTATTTAGTTGCACTTACCCAAAATCCTTGCCATTCAAATACACACCATTTAAAACCATATGCATATAGGTAGTATTGGTAGTTTACAATACAGATTTTCCATAGCGTTACCGCATACACACACTTAAAGCCAAGGCTGTTGGTAAAGCTCACGCAAAGATATCTATATACATACAAGGATTTGGATGGGAGCCCAAGGTTCCGCGGAGGAAAGTCATTCCAGCATGATCACTTAAGTATCTACAATGGTTATAGTTTATCTAACGTTATAAGTTGATATACGTAGTATCTACATTTACAAGCGAGATTTGAACCTTACAGACTCTGAACGTCTTGAACTCTGAGAGGGCTTCAGATTGGATTGGACTACTAAACCCCAGGGTTCACTTATCCCCCGCTGGTCAATTAGCCAGTCTATCAATTTAATTACAATACATGATCCCTCAAGTGCTGTTCAGCTTTTCTTCCCTTGAAGCTAAACATCAGCCTGCATTGTACAAATTCCAGCGGCTGCTGACTTCTTTTCCAGTGTAACTCCAATGCAGAGATACGATAAAGCAAATTCGCAGCCAGGGATAATAACAGTTGTTAACAATACTGCCGGCTTGAAGGTGTGTATGTTTCGTTTAAAAAACCATGTGTAATTTCTTGTTCAATGCTTCAGCAGTACTTCAACTACAATACTGCATTCTCAGGCTAATACATTAAATTTATAGGCCGACAATTCCCACTGATTTCCTCAATTCCAAGCACACGAGTGATATTGGAGATAAGAGAATGGTAGAGTCTCTTCCTGAATATCCTGAACACATGACAATATGTGAGTGCTTGGACGTTCAATATCTCTCTTATTTTGATTATTCACCCTGGCTTCGTATAAATTCTTCCAATTAGCAATGTCTCTTGCGTCCCATGCAAAACCACTTGGTTTTATGACTCTTGTGGAGCAAGTTTTCATCGAGTCCAGGGAACCTTCATAACCTAAACCGTCAAGTTAAGCTTGCATGCTTGGCTTACCATTGAGATGAGGAGATTTTTGGGTATTAAATTTTAAATTCACAATATCCTCATTGATGCAATTTACTTTCCGCAATGCTTTGGAAGTTGTGAATTAGCATAATTTCGACAGGGGAATCAGTGCTGTGGATGGAGGATCAAGGCTATTTTATTTCATGGGTTTAATGAGAATAGCGGGTTTAAGCGTAATAAAAAAATTTCGTTTGACACAATCAAAATCGCTTTTCTGACGCTTTAGCAATAACTCGTTTGGCATAATAAAAATCATTCTTTTTTATGCAATCGCAATAAATCCTTTTGGAACAATAAAAATAATTCTTTTGGCACATTAAAACAACTTCTTTTGGAATAAAAATAATTCCGGAGCTATCAAAATAATTCTTTTAGCAAAATAAAAACAATTCCAGTGACACAATAAAAATAAAAGACTGAACGACCCCAAAGGTATTACAATTAGCTTGACACCAAATGGTGTATATAAAGCATGGCTTAAGGAAGTTAAATCCTTTGGTTACGCCAGTGAAGCTCCTAAAAGTTCCGGTATGCTAAACATTTTTTCAGAACTCTTTGGTTGAGAACAGATTCTTTGCTTAACAACAAATTCTTTTGCAGAAAGGCTAGATAAATATCACTAGCATGAACTATACACGCCGAAATTTGCTACGATTAAACTCTAAAGTTTTTGATTGGGAGCATAACACTTTGAAAAGAAGAAGAAAAATACTTTGGAGGAGAGAGAATATATACAAGTTAATCCGTACTTTGATTTAATCAGTTTCAATTGAGGGCTACGGAAGGAGGAGAAGAGAAAATAGCTAATTAGAGACAGTTGCTTGGCTTTAGTGTTTGAAAAAACTGATTAGGAAATAACATCATCTGCATTAATGTCGCATGGAAATGAAGGCGTATGAGGACCCTAATAGCTTTCTTATGCTCTCTTGATGGCCTAGATAAGGCACCTTAGTACTTCATAAAGAACATGAGCCTAGAGTCTTGAGCCTTGTCCCAAATGAACTTTTTTTAAAGAAAAAAAAATCCCATCCTCATTCCTTTCATCTCTTCTCTTGTTGTAAAATTCAACTTTTCCCGGTGCTCATCCCCCTGCACTTCATGCATATGCACGTATAAAGGAAAGGATCCGAAGCATCTTCAGCTCTCTCCAACATTACAGCTTATAAAATTAATGCAAAATGGCTATCTGGGGAGTCACTGAAGTAACCTTTTAAAGGCCTACTATGTTTGTATTAATTTGCTCTTTTTGCTTTAATTTGCTAGTTATAGCAACAGCAAAGTTGTCGAACGGAACATAAGCAATTTTTTTCTTGTTTTTATACAATCTTACAAATACATATAAACACATATTTTCAAACTCCTGCAATGTATTTTATTTATGTATCTACATTTTGTACATTTAATTATTTAATAACTATATAGATAGTTCAAATTAATGTTTTAAAGCTACAAAATAAAATGACGCTTCGTAGCTTTTAATTTTAATATCAAAACGTAAACACCTATATTTATTATAACAGTATGCACTAACTCAACAAACCATAAGCAGCTAGAACATACAAACCCCATAATGTTGAGCAGTGCTAGAATTTCCCCAAGCTTTTTTGATGGATGGCATGAACCCATGAAGAATCTATAAGCACGAGAATAAAAGAGATGAGTGAAGAAAAAGGAAAAAGATCTATGATCATATAGAAGACTTTATAAGTACACTCAGCATCTCTGTATTTCAACGTAAGAAAATCCCGCTTATTAAATTAGGAGAAAGCCCTCCTTGTATGCAAACACACATGGTGTGGTAAATGGTGAGCAAAACTTATTATACTACGACATACTACTACTAGTAGTAACAGTAACATCGGTGAACACAAAACATTTTCTCCAACTAACCCTATGTAAAATAGATAGCTACATATACGAACTTAACGACAAACTGAACTTTTTTCCAATGTGCACTTTACTGTATATATACTATACATAGATACTACGTATGTACTTGTCAAAAGTGTAAGATTTTAAACATACTGCATATAACATTTATATGCAGTATGCTTAATACTACTTCACACACTTAAACACATACTGAATGCTGTATTTAGATACTGATACACATGCTGAATCGTATTTGCATACTTTTAAGTATGGTAACCAGTCCACTACATAGTTAGACATATGCTTAAAAGAGTGTTATAAGTCCATATGCAAGCTTAATAGTGTATATTATAGAATGTATAAGGTGAAGAAGCACATTTGCTAAAGCGAATCGCACAGAAAGAGCAAGTGAGAGAGGAAAAAGGATTACAAATGGGGTACAATTCTTGATTCCTGTCGCCTGTTCAACTCGTTAGCATAAGCGAAATGGCTCCACATCCAACCAACATATGGTACTTGGGAGAGCTGTGGATAAGAGAGGCAGGAGGAACCATTCCCTAAAACTCTGGAGTCAAGTGAACAAGACGAGAGTCAAGTGGAGTAACTACCCAATATGTCCCTTCTTTCCCATTCCTTCCTCAAACTCTCTTCCTCATCATCTTCTGTCTCTCCAGTCTCCTTTCGAATCTTTTTCCTTCCGTAAATATCTCCGTATGTATATCCGCCTGTGTATATCAACTTGCATTTTGTAACATTGTTGAATCTACATAGAATACATAAATATCTATGTACTTTACATATAACATTTGTATATGCATATACCATTAAATCATATAACATGTGTATTTAGACCATCAAAACGACATGTATGTCTAACATAAAATCTGCATGTGACATTAAGAATATCCGTATGTAAAACATTCCTAGACATTGAAACTAACAACTGCTCACACAGCATAGGTACTATAACTATTAACTATACACATGAACTGAGAAAGACTCCAAAAGTCTCAACTACCATCCTATTACAGCACCCATCCATTTTCCTGAATCTAACCCAGGCTGCATCAATTCTTATGACTTGTCTTCATTGATTCTTCACTTACGAGACAAAGCCCTTCATATCTCCGCCACTTGAAATATTTCCGAAATGGTGAAACTTATTGCTCTGTAGTACACTCAATGGGCAAAGCATACTAGTACTTCTATATGTACTTAGCATGCATTCATACGTACGTTTAACGTATAGTTAACATACATACATGGCAGTGTAACGAGACACAAGCAACGACAAAGTTATAACCACATACAGGGATGGTGGTAGATCAACACAACGTCCGTGGAAATCTGAAATCAATTTATTGTAAAGATGTTGTACTTAATTGAATAAGTTTCCACAATTCGGCATCAGATCCTAGTATAGAATTGGTCTAAAAGAAAATAAGTCTGAAAAATACAAAAATACATTTCAAGATTAATCATATTTTGAAATGCATATTAAATATTAAAATTTCAGTAAACGAGGAAATAACTATACAGTAAAATAAAGAAATTGTTTTATTTAATTTATTTTCTACTCAGCTTTTACACGTTCATATAAAAGCATTTGTGTATCATTGCAGTGTGCCCAAGTCTCTTGCAGGAGGTACAAGGATATGACTTGAGGAAGCCAAAACCAAAATAATATTTACGCTCTTCCCAAGCATTATTTCTCAATTAGGCGCCGCTCCGCGCAATACAACATTTCACGTTATATGTTGCATATATAGTGCACAATTTAGTGCAGCAACCAGAATAAGCAATAAGTTCATCCTCCGGATTTAATTTCTTACGCCACGAAAGCTCCTTCAAAGCTTACTTGCGGTGTACTGTCACTGCAGTGGTGCCCAGTCAGCGTCTCATTTAGCGTTCACAGCATATGTTTTAATATATGAATTCCACAATGTATGACATTCATAACTGCAAATACGTCCAGTTCAAAACTGCATTTAGGATTCAGCTGCATCTGACAAGAAAGGGATTCTATGGTTGTTAAAATAATGACGTTGTAAATACTACTGCAGTTAATATACACGCTGAGAATATACTCAGGCGTTGTGAAAGTAAAAGATTGATTCACAAAATACTAAATCCACAGGCCTGCACATCACATTTTATAAAAAAAATGATCCTTAATATCAGCGTTGAGTTGGAGGAATCCTCGCCGGACATGTAGAATTATTGTTGATGGGAGGAAATAACGCCATATGTATATATATAGTAGATACTTCATATATAACATATATAATGTAGCACATGCAGCCGATGACCGCATGCTTGCTCATGTATCACATGTTGGAGTAAATTGGTCCTGAGGACTAAGGTTAATATTAAAATGCGATTAGGTCCTGAGAATGAGATTATATACATATATAATAAGAGCAAAGGATAAAAAAGGCGTCGACTTTTCCGCATGACGTCCAATCCAACTCCATTCTTTTCTCTTTTTTTCCGCATAAAAACCATGTAATTTACCAACAACCTGTAATTTCATCAAACTACACTCCCGTAAAAAGTATTTCTACCCCATCACTATAGTATAGTAATACATTCAATAATAGTAAACATTCTGTGTGGATATGTCCTTTATATAGTGTTTGCATTGTATGTGATTATCTTCATTCCACTCCCAATAATCGTTCGGTATTGTCCTGCATAGTAAATGTGCCAGACCACATGCCAGGCTTGGGGGTATGTACCTCCCTTGAGAAGTTACTACTATGTAATTAGGTCTATAAACTGGCAAGATGGTTTGATAGTAAAAGGGTTATAATGTAGTATTTTGCTTTTTTATTTTTCGTCCATAGATTTTATTTTCTCCTTGAAAATATTACATAGTAATAAAAATACAAATTTTCCAGCTTTTAAAATTCATTTAATACCAACCAAAAAACAATAAAATACGTGGGATAATTTAGTCAATTTATAATAAAAATGCATTCCATAATAAAACATGTTCATATACTTAAAAGAATATGAACGTTAAATAAATTAATCGCTTAACACACAGATAGAAAAAATACAGTAGTACAGATATTTATTAAAAAAGTGCACAGAACTTGAGAAAACTTAACTAAACCATCTTGCCACCCACGGAGTCCCCACCATGTGATATTTTTACGACCGATTGCAAAATAACATTTGGGACGGGCTTATATGCATTCATATTTAATGCAAATAATTATGCACGTTAAGAGTTACATATGTCTTACCAAATTTTTACAATTAAATATCTGTACATGTATATATGTTTGCTTACCCTAAAGTTACATATGTAAAGAATTGGACAACACTGAAGAAAAGAAGAAGCTACAGCAGCGCACACATCCGTAACTTAAAAGGACTCTAGAGCAAGTACTAGGTACGTTTGTATGTATGTTATGTATGTTTGTTGTATAAAATATAAATCGTTTAAAGTAGCAATTTAGAAAACCTTTGCGAAAATTTATAATGAGCCTGTTACAATATTCACTTACTTATTCCACTTATTATTGTAGTCTTGGCCCTTGTGGAGTTTCGCGTTCCGGTATCTACAATCTACATATGTATAGCAGTAACAATAATGGTGGAATTGGGAAATTTGTCTCAACAAGAACATTCAAGTAGGTGAGTAATCCCATGAGGACGGGCTTCTCCGGAGTTAATTTTCTTTTCCAACTTAGTTGTACTTTGTACATGTTATGTACATATGCAGGGAATAACATACAGGGAACTAACACACATGGAAATAACGCACATAAGTTTTGCAAGATATACATACCTACATATCAAAGTCTGCCTTACTACTATTTAGTTAGCAGTCGGCCTTGAATGAAACAACCCCTTGTTTTTCTAATCTTGTTGTGTAAAATAGAAAGTATTAAGATTGTGCTCGAGTGGCTTGAAAAAGAAAATTCTGTTCTGTGAGAGATTTTCACGGCTGTAGTAAATACAATCAACTTATAATACTATTTTCTTCTTTCTTTCTTGTTACACTCTGTTGCTACCAGCTAGTCGAGGCTTCACGTTAATGCTAAAAGGAGAAAGATGGAAAAGTTGAGGATTTTCCAGGGAGAGCATATCTACTAAGGGAATGAGCACACACACACACACAAGCTTCCATAGTACATTTTTATTTATGACCCATTCTCAAATGCACTACTTGTTGTAGTACTTTGCCATAAAATTATGCCTTTAATATTCCTCTAGTAAAAATTATCCATGAGAAATGTAATGGTCTGGATGTATGCGCATAAGGGAAGAATTTTAGAAAACACTTGTTATACTATTTAGTTCCTCGTTGGGTCTTCACCCTCTGGAAACTTATACAGGCGATTATATAGGGAAATCTAATATTAGACCTAGTGTGCCGAGTGTGTAAATTCTTTAAGCACCCGAGCATACATGACTTTTGCTTCTTGTTTGCGAGAAGAAAATTGGTAGATTTTTCATTAAGTTCTCCGACTAATTGGCACTTTATTGTTTTTATTTTCCTGCTCAGGGACTTGCTCCTTCCAAAAGCTGGCTTTGTTATACATTCCAGACCTCTTTATCAAAGTACTACCATGTTTCACAAATTCATACATTAAGTTTCACAAATTTAGATTGTGCTTCACAAATTCATGAGACTCAACAAGCAGCTCTCTGGATTGTACATTTTCTCCCTTATTAACCCTGTAAAGCTGTTATTTTATTCGCAAAATTAAAATTATATGTTTATTTATTAGACCATTTAACTATTTGCATGTTTAAAAATCTTATCGTTTTAATAACGCATGTGTTTATAACTGTCCAGATATTTAGTTATTATTGCAATAATTTAAACCTAGTTCTTTATACTTGTTACGTAGCTAAAATTTTAGAGCGGCTATTCAATTCATACGAACGGGCGTCCATAACAATGTACAGATAGATGTAAAAATAAAATTAATTTAAGCTACAGAAAAAGAAAATTCTTGAAATTAAAACATTTTTCTATTAAAAAAATATCACCGAAACACCAAACGGTTGAACAACTTTAAGGTGAGAGGGGTCCGGGTAATCGGAAATAAATTGTCACTCTTTGAATGCTCTGATCGCAAAGCGTGGATGATTGAGAGGGAACTAAATACCCTTAAAAAACTTGAAAAAACATGAGTTCTTTTACTTTTGGCATCAATATACAAATACACTGTCATGTGTTAAGAAGCTTCATACTTACATCATGTACATGATATCCAATAGTAGTATGTATATATGTATTCTACATAAACAGGTTAACCAATACTTAAGTATTATATATGACTAAACGCTTATGCTGGAAACCTTTTTGAGAATGGCCCGCAGCTTGGCATATTTAAGCTTTACAGGGATTTTTAAACGATGACATCAATTCTTTATAGGGCGACGATCGTTTCTCTTGTTGCAGGTGAGCCCCTCTTATATTACATCATCTTATTTGAAATCTATGGAATACATATAGGTACGCATGTATCAAGACTCATCACTTTATGGAAAGCGACGAACAAGTCAAGGTAGCGTGTTTGTATTCGTTATGCCTAGCCATGAGGAAAAGCAAAGATTACGGGTGGAACTTGAAGGGAAAAAGTCATTTTTCAATTTGAAGGTGCACATAGACTTGACCGTTTTAGGGGCACTGTGAAGCAGTGTGCAGCTCTTTCTGAAATGTTTTACTTTTGGGTGAAGATAAACTTTTTGGCCAAGACTAAGTAGCAAGGGTGGTCAATAGCTTATTTTTAGCTTGTTTTATTTATTTAAAATCCAAGTTCCGCATTGTTGTATAGTAAATAAAATTCGAGAGAAGTTCCGTATATTTTTTAGCAAAATTTAATATTTTCTCTGATTTTAGTATTATTTTTTAAATAACAAATTTTATGTGTACTAACACATTTTATGCAAAAACTTGAACATCAAAATTGAAAACGGGATTTTGAAATCCGTTCCTAATTCGGATAGAGTAGTCCCCCTGAAGAGCCAACATCTTTTGAGGTTAAGTTGAAGAATTAAATTCTAAGAAAACTATCTCAGATTTATTTCTGGCATGGCTCTAAAGGTTCCCACAAGATTTTTTGACGTTTCCTCTCTAATTCTAACCTTCAGATGACAGAAATTCATTAATAATATTCACCAAAAGGAGCCCACCCCCTTCAGCAAGTTTTGGGGTTAGAAGAAAAAAACAGGCTCGGTTGACCTAAAATATATCGATAATTTTTCATGCAACAGCCCTTGTCAATCCAGTCTCCATTGCATGGTGGAAGGCTGGCCGAAAAATCAAGTAATAATTGGTTCTGCATGTATAAGCAAATTATATAGTAAAGCGAAGTAGACGGAGTTGAAACAATAAGGTTGCTGGCCCGCAGTGCTATTCCGTAGAATTCATCACTGTTCCAAAAAGGCAGGCGGTTCATAGAAAATCCGTTGCTATAGCTCTCCAAAATGATATACTTACCATTAGAGGAAATGTATAAAAACTTTTGGTCTTCATTTCTGACTTATTCTCTCATGACAAATAATCTTGAACTCACCGCTCATTTTTATGCGCCAATGAAACCTATGATTATATCGAATGTCGGAAATGTTGGAAATAAAAAAATATTTTCCAGCAATTTCTGATACACACACTACAACCGCCTCCTTCCACCGATGATGAACCAACGTCATTTCTCATTTTTTCAAAATCCTATACTATGCATATACGCCTTGGAAGAACCTTATCCACTAGAAATATCAGCAATAATGTAACGGAGTGTTGCACATATGATCTCACATTAAATTGTATGGTGAGAGAAAAGAAATGATCCGTAATAGGCAGTACCGGCACCCAATTATCTTAATGATATGGGCGGGAAATTCTTAGGCTTTCCAATCTCATTCTTTTCTTGATACTCTGATAATCCTCCTGCCTAATTCGAATTTAATTTGCATGATTTCTCATTACGGGCGGGAAGCCTCAATTTTCTGTCATTTCTTCCTCTTTTTTCAATCCTACAAAACACATGCGGAAACCTCTGGTCTGGACAATTACAGAAGCTAAACACACACAAAATTACAAAATCTATAGAAGGCATGATTGTTTGCAAAGGCGTTTTTGCCTTGAAATAATCAAATCATCGTGCACGCAAGGCAGATAGAAAAAGTTCGAAGAACACATACCACACACGATAGACTCCAAATACAGTTTATTGTGCTATGATTTTATAGTAAAGAACTCACTATTTACCTTTACTTATTCTAAATTGCACTATTATTCATATTAAAAAAAACTATACATATCTTTATTCCCTCAAAGCATATTTTTTCAGCGTTTTTATTTCCCTAAATCTATAAACTGTTCATCTAAAAAATATCCAAGCATGTTTTACACCAAGTAAAGCATAGTATTTCACCATTTTTAACAAAGAAACGATCTCATTTTGTAAAGAACCTTCTGTATTTGCAATTATTCAGCAATTTAGCATTTTTATGCTTAATTAATAATTATTTTGCATTTGTGACTTTAATTTTAGTATTATTAAAGAACATAATGATAGAGTGTACATGATATAAAAATACTATTTTAACACACTGCGATTCTAAACGTGTGAATGTTCAAAGACTATTCAGAGGAGTTGAATGGACTTGTCAGTAGGGAAAAAGGAAGGAGTAGAGTTGAAATGTCGGCAACTGTTGATACGCGGAATGTCATAATGGTAAATAATTTAATGTCACATAAAAGTCGGAAGGCAAGGGGTTTGTTTGCATTGACTGCAGCATCATTGACATGTGGACGTACGTGGAATGGTCAGTATTCTTACTTACACAACATACATAGGGTGTCCAAGTGCTCAATCATACGCGCCCGAGAAGTGTATGATCCTCAACCCCAGTGTGTGATTCTTATGTGTTACGGAGGTGATGGATGAGCTTTGGGAAAAATGACTGACCCACCCAAGGAACACGTTTTGAATTCAAAACTCCGAAGCCTTCCCTTTTCACTTATAGAAATATATGTTCATGTTATGAAAGTAGGACTGAATTTTCTATGTTATGAAAAGCGTGCGTATAAATATATGGGAAAGGGTGAAATATACTATAGGATAAGGTAACATGTGTAACGGGGTTGTTGTAAAATAGTAAGGAACAAGTGAAAAAGGTTCCCGCTCGACAAAGTGGCAAGCGGTTTTTCGGGAAGCATGTAAGACGAATGGTTTCCTTAGCGAAAGCCTACGACTCAAAGTTAGCATGAAAATGTTCGGGATCCATAAATCCAACAACATATGTCCTAAGAAGCATATTTCTTTCCGATTTCTTCTCTCTCTCTCTCTCTCTCTCGATGTCTCCAACCGACTCCCAATGTTCCTCTACATTCTTTTCTTCCTGGCAAATGTCTCCCTGTCTTTTCACCATTGTGCCAATTCCAGTCTTGTTATAGCATATTTAACCTTCTGTGATTTCTCCACATTTCCAAAACTCTGCATGGATTTTTATTTTAAATGTGTTTTTATTCCGCTAACATCTATTTTTATTATGCAGAAAACCATATCTCGTATGCTCTTGAATATTGGAACCGGGTCGGCGGAAGTGCATAAAACATAATTGTTTGAGTCTGCTTTGACTCTTCTACAATGAAACAAATTAGTTTCTTTAGATTCTGTAGCGTAAGTGTCTGTATAAGGTTGCTATACTTATAGTAATGCAAGGGGTGAAGGAACGCGTGAAGAATGAAATATGACCAAATTTCCTTGGAAAATCCTAAGTAAAAAAGTGTATTTTGCATAGTAAAATAATTCCAAAAACCAGATCCTTATTGTAAAAGCTGTAAATTGGTTTTTATTGTTAAACTATACTAGGAACATGATGTTATAATTATTACAAAATCTTAAGAAAAACATAATCGTAAGTTAACATACTGATATATGATCGTAATAGCAAAACTTAATGTAAACCACCAGATCACAGTTGTAAAGTGTAACAAAACCATCGTTTTGTGGTAAACACTTACAGAAAGCAAGATTTATTATGTTGAACTTAATATTGAAAATGATATTTTTAATACAAAAAGTTCCTGCAAACGTAACTTTCAACGTAGAAACTAACTACATCATTGACTTTGAAGTGAAACAAACTAATTTAAAATTTTGACGCACGCAGAATTAAATAACTTGGATATAGTTAAGCAAATCAAGGCTTGGACTTAAAACAAGGTAAAGCAGCATATAAAAGAGAAGAGATTCTTGGAGGGAGCGCTATTTCATCGGCCATGCTATCTGTTTTCCAATGGTAAATATATAATAGTGAGTCCGGAATGGGTGAATTAGATGAGATGGATGAATTGTATGCAAAAGCGAAGACATTCTGGTTTTAAAGCTAAGCCTAGGCTATGTGGATTTTGCGGGTAGTAGAGCTTTTACATGTGCTGCTGCTATGATGGGAGACCAACTATATTATATGCGGATACATACAAAGTAAAGAGACACTAGAGTGTGGGATTTTCACAGGAGACGGAGAATCAGATGAGATGAGCTCTCACATCCATTCCATCCCAAGTTCACGCAGTGATGAGTTTTGAGTGAGGATTAGTCAGGACTCATAGGAAACCATCTCTTCTCTCCCGCAGCCACAATCTCTCGTCTTTTAAACACTGGAGCCATCCAAGCCCTAACAAAACTGCACCCTAACAACTATTATTCTCTACTGTGGATCTTCCATGTGTATATACAAGGAAAACTATTCCAGCAGTATCTCTTAAATTTTACTAAGCTAGTCCATTATGGAGGAAGTAGCCGACATGATGCAAACTAAAACACTAATCACTTGGTGTGTATTATGGGTCAAAAGTTTTCACATTTCTATGCATATCTTTCAACATACTAGAAAAAAGTATGATGCAAATTCTTATAAAAGAATCATCGCCTTCTCATCTATAGTAATACTCCTCGGCTTCGTGCACGTGTTGATGCAAAAATTTACCTCGAAACGGCTGTTTTCTCCTCGGACGAACTACTTTTAAGAGGGTTTACCTGCTGTAAATGAACCTTCTTCTTGTTGCTCATCACTTGCCATTAAACTAATTTACGCATATTTACCATCACATGGTCCAAGTAAAATAGCGTGTCGGCAGTAACAACATCAATGGCTTGAATCCTCTGGAAGTCATTTTTCATTGTATGCCTATTAAATTGCTCAGGTTAAAGTTTAGTGTTTTGGCAAATTTGTTAATTTTAATGATGCAACAATTTTTATTAATTAAGTACTGTTCCCATTTTATTTGTTTTAATTACACATTATATTATTTATAAAATAATTTATTTTTATTTATTGTTTAGCATTAAATACTAAAGAGTTTTTTAATTGAGAATTAAATACTTTTTTGTTAAATTCAAACTAATTATTATTTTAAAGTATTTTTAAGATTTGTTTGACAAAAATATGGAGCATAGGT
The DNA here is from genome assembly GCA_034696945.1 of Lipothrix lubbocki. Taxonomy (NCBI): domain Eukaryota; kingdom Metazoa; phylum Arthropoda; class Collembola; order Symphypleona; family Sminthuridae; genus Lipothrix; species Lipothrix lubbocki. The sequence continues at coordinate 30,385 of JAQGAK010000583.1, read as the reverse complement.
TGAAATAAAATAGTCGACGAACCCTAAATAGTGTTCAACGGAGTTCGCAGTATACATAACTGGGAATTAAAAGTAGCATTGAAGGTTTCCGTGCTCCTTGTCTCCAAAAGATTAAGATCTTAACACATTCTATTTAGAGGCTCGAAACTCTCTAAGTCCTTTCCGCCGACATAGTTTTTGACACTGAAACTGAGAGGTTGACGTGTGAAAATTATGATCAAGAAGAGTTCTATAATATAATAGGTTCGTTCTGTATTAATATCAGAAAATGCATGAGGAAAAGTTTATTCCCACATATTCAAACTACACACAGACTTGAATATAAAGACTTGAGGGAGAGAGAGAGAGAGAGCCGGACATTGGATTGGGTGGGATGGAAATTTGATCCGAATCTCCATATATAGGTGGATTGTATGGTTGGCAACCATTGGAACTTGAAAGTGTTGCTTTGAGAATAAAAGCAGAAGCAGCGAGTCTATAGAAAATAATTCCACACACATAGACTTCGGATACAGAAAATAATCTTCCCATTCTGGGCATGCAGGGCGGAGCATGCACACTTACAATCCCTTTTGATTGACAAGTATAACTTTTTACTTCGCCATGGATTTTCTCCTTCCTTCGCAACCAGATACTCCAATGCAATCCTTTGCTCGGCTTCGTCCGAAAGGATAGAACAAAAAATTATCTCATACTGCCCCGCTCCGGCTGTCGCCTCAGTTCTCTCTACACACTGTATTTAAATATTTTTTACTTCGTCATAATATGGGTTACGTACACATTGTAGTCATATCAACTATACATACATAAAATATTCATCCCCATAGTATTTTCGCAGTGCATAATAAATAAGAAATTACATTCAACTATACATGATATATTCCAAGGAAAAATCCAAAACTAATTAGCTTAGCCCTGCGAGGATATTATTGAGAAGCCGTGAGGAAATCAGGAACCCACTTTCAATCCCAGTCTCCAATTCCCTGTCTACAGTGCAGCCTACAGTCTGCAGCTTCCCATTCGATGATTGATAGTGAGAAATAACTACTTGGTGTAGATAGTAGAATCCAACCTAGGAATCAAGTTTGGGAAAAGGTGGTTGTGGAAAAATGGAAAAAAATGACATAGAGAAAATTAACTATTTGACCGGCAGGCTTATTTTGAAATAAAACAAAGACCATATATGAGACGAGTACATGTCAGATATGAGAGGAACGGAAAGGAAACGAGGCATGTAGTAGAACCTCAACACAAACCCCCAATTTCAATTCATTTCTCATTCGTATTTCTATGTATGTGATGTAGGTACAATCGCATGCCATGCGTTGAGCAACTAGGCACTCAAGTGTAGATGGATGGATAATCGACCAACAAGAGGCCAATCCAAGGAGGAAAAAAATTATAATTTGAGAAATTATTATTGTGTTCCGTCAGTCAGGAGGAGCATACGCATTTAATAATACGTTTATATGGGCATATAATACAGCATGGGGAAACAAAATAGTTTCAAGTCTAAGAATAATATATGCCATACCAATGATAAAGAATACCGCAATACCTAGTAATTTTATATTTACTCCAACAGCTTACAATATACTTACTGCTTGCTTCCTGCGTTTGTTGTCAGAACAGCAACACTTTTCTAAAATGTTTTACCCATTGCGCACACATGTATAGAGATACCCTATAATAAGCTTCAACACTGCAGCAAGTGTGACTAAAGGTTAGTTAAGTTTAAAATAAAAAACGACATACCATGGCTTAGATAAAATATCTATACAGACTCGGTTTTCAACAAAAACCTTAAACATTATTGATTGGCTTCTCGGTTAAATACTCGAAACAAATCTTCAAAGCTTCAAAGAACTCACGATAGCAATGTTTAAAGTATACAAATGCAGATAATTCACCAACCAAACCCTTTAACTCGATTTGCAGGTTGACTTGTGAAGCGAACATTCTTGGTAAACAATCAAAGAAGTTAACACACGCTTTTACAATTTTTTGTAATTTCTTTGATAATACGTACAAGCTGTTTTGTATCCTAAAATCATTATGGGTGATAATTTTGTTAATGTTTATGGTGTTCAGGTATTTAATAAGTAACTCGCAGGTGTTTTGAAGCTGAACCGGCTGAATTATTGAACTACGCCACAGTTGGTGCTGTTATGCTGTTCAATTTATGTGGTAAAAGGTATGCATATTTGAGATCGAGTTTAAATTTCCAGGAGAGAGTTCTCTGAAGAAAAGTCCGGACAAGTTGTCACTCTCGGTGGAGTAAAAAGAAAATTCAGATTTACAGATGAATTGAATGAGAACCGTCTGTCGAGAAGTCAGGAGAAAGATAGATATGCTTTGAGATTGGAGAAGCTCTCTCGTATAGTGACGAACTACTAGTCCGACACTTTCATTTCATTTGATTCAGTCACACACACACACGTATCCAAACGGAGATCGACACATGGACGGGTGGAAGTGTGAGAGCACCCTTGGAAGTCTTGTAATACTTAGAATTTTACATTTGACTTCTGAAGGGTTTCCTACTTACATGAATGTATCTACATGTATATTCTTATATGTATTATAATAAATATGTCCATATAACCTGGCATACTCCATCGTACACAGTCATTCGATCATGTCCCAAATCGGACAGACAAGCACATTTAGGATACTGGAAGCACTTGAACATCAGACTTCTTCCCTGATTCTCTCCATCGAAGTACACAAGCCTGATGTATGCATTTTGAATAAAACTATGAAGAAAAATCGATGGGACTTTTGCTTTTATCTGAAGTCCTCAAGTCACACTGGCACTTTCACCATTTCCAAGCTCGACATTTCTCATTTGACTGGAACACATACGTTTACTTACCTTCTCTTGCACTTTATATATATAATACTCCTTATATTTTTGTATCAATATACATCTCCGTGTGCATGTATTGCTATAGTATAGGTTTGACTGGGGATTTGCATGATGGAATTCCTATTTAGAATGGCCGGTCCTTCTGAAAACGTTTCTTTTATGTATTTCATTATAAACTCCACAAGGCCTTCACTGCTACATACTACTACACATGCTATGGAACTGCAATGTGTCGCTGACATTTTCATTTCATTCAACATTTCCACCTCTCACCCTAAATGACGGGATGTGATAAATTTTAAATATGACATTTTATCTCCGCTCTTGACTTTCATACTTTTCCAATCCTCCTGTTTAGTTCAAAGTATCATACACATAATCTCCCCATTGCATATTTTGCACACTGTACAAAATACTGATGAAACATCTATAGTTCAACTAAAATGGTGGCACGTTCACTTCAGCTGGAAACGATTTTGGGAATGACTCCGCCGTTAGACAATGAAGGACTATTGAAAGTGATTTTCTTGTAAAACTCAAAATGAAACTTAATGCTTGTAATTTTAAAATTGAACATTAGTTTCTTGTTGGAAATTAAAGTAAATCTAAATTTTTAATAAATACAAAAACACAAGGAAGGAACAAGAGCTTGTTGTTTTGTTATAGTTTTTCCTGACATTGTATAGAATTTTACTTCATAGCAGCCTATATCCTTATGTACCTTACAAGATGCAAATTTCAACGTTTCAAAAAGCTTCCTGATGCTGTCAAGTTATGTGAATGACGGAATGTAAATATGTGTGGACGTCAAGGCAATCTTTTTCTTCGGCTGTTGTTTAAGTATGAAATTTAAGAAAGACATCGTTGTCGGTGCATGTGACTGGAACTGGAAAGAGAGAATAAAGAAGTTTTTAGTTAAGTTGTATGTGTGTGTGTGTGTATAAAAGAAAGATGAAGGGAAGTTGTAGTCTTGTGGTCTATACAGGGAATTATCGATTCGTGTCCAGACCAGCTGAATACTTTTCATCATTTCTTAACAAATTATGGTAATTAAGAAGGAAACTTTCAAAAACAGAAATTTTCTATAGTCCCTTCAACTCATCTACCATGCAGTAGCACTTCACCTCGTAGACACGCACACATAATAATATTCGCTAGCGGATCGTGATTTCGTGATCCTCCTGCAGGGGCTGTCAAGCAATGTTTTTATTTTAGTTTTCCATGTCTCGACCGAATATGTATAAAACCGAAATTCTGAGAGTAAGTCGTTTTTTGAATAATAAGTATGTACATAATATGTATATAATATAATAAGTATGTATATAAGGAGAATTTGACGGTGGGTGGGTTGAGACTATGCCCGTTAATATGTAGTGTATAATGTATTTATACGTAACTTCATATGTTGGAAAGTCGTTGCTTTTGATTTTGATATAATATTATTGTGCAACTTTTTTGCGTTTTTTGAAGGCTCCGCAGAAGAAAGTTCGGCTTCAGGTTGTACATCATTAACAGATGAAGACTAACTGCCTGGCACTGGATTAGACGGTATATTAGTCATAGTCGGAATTTGATTCATCATATTCTATGTAGGTAAAAGCTTGCCTTGAAAAAAGACTTCCTTCCTATATAATATTATTTGTGCGTCCCCAACAGAACATGTAAAATATACGTGTATAGCAGTTTTATATTTTTAGATTTTATTCAAAACAATATATTTAAAATTATCCTTGTAAGTTTTGGTAAATCTTGCAAGAAATGATGATCATGAAGTTAAATTTATTTTAAGTCGTATTTGCCAGGATCTATTTGAAGTCACTACGTTGACGAAATAATTTGTACATATTTATGTAGAATGTTTTAAATACCAGAGGTTCAGTCAGAAATGCGTGTGGAAAAGAACTGTTGTTGGGGACGAGCAAATTTTTAGGGAATAATGATAATGGTAAATATTTTGGAGGAAATTGTTCTACCCGAATTTCCTGATGAACTGCAAGTGCTTTAAGCATATAGATATTTACAGACTATATATAAGTTTAAGTATACAGTAAAGTTTGGTTTTTGTATGCAGGCAAGTTGTGAAGACTGGTCTTTGTGTTGTTGAATAGTGCAGAAGATGATTCGTAGAAAAAGAGGAGAAGAGTAGAGGATTGAACTCTTAGCGGTGCGACAATAGGGGAGAAGATTAATGATTTTGGCGAGGCAGACACCCCCGAGTTTTCAACGCAAAAGATCTGATTTCTACCGCAACAAACAAGCCTTCCAATTCTCAGTTGATCCTTCATTCATTCTTTCATTCATGCACTTGGTCTTTCTCGTCTTCCTCCGTCTCCTCTTCCTCTTTTACTTTTTCCTCATTCTTCCAAAATACATCTCTTTAAGGCTATATAGATAAAGAAAGAGTCTTCTCAAAATTCCTTCCAAAGGCTTTCCCTTTATCCCCAAACCCTCTTGTCTACTACCAATCGAATATTCAATTTTGGATTCATCTCCAAACCCAAGTCTTCAAGCTGCTGGAGCAGAGCAACTCGACATCGAAGTGATGGTCTTTGTCCTGTATATGCATTCGTGTATACATATTATTATTCTGGAGCAATATGCACAACTAAATGCTCATAGTTTGCAAGCAACCTTTGATAAAAAGGATATTTGAATGATTTATTTAATTCACAAAAATAGATCTTAGTATGACTAGTTTTTTTTCCTACTAGATACTGTGGTTTCAGCTAATAAATCCCGCGAGTTGCTCAGTCTTGAAAAGTTTTTATTCGCATTCCTTGAAGAATGAAAAAGAATTCTTAGTAAATATTAAGATATGACTTGGAAAATAACCAGGTGTTGCTCATCCTAGTCTTTGATTACGAGATTCTTCTGTGGTCAGACAATAGAAGCTACACCATGTCTGACAACCAAAGAAAAGTTGTTCGAGTCAAGATTGCTGAGAAATTTGTGAGTGTGAAGATTTTTGCTGACGAATCTCTTCTCCTATCACATATCTCCGTAGGCTGTTGGTGTTGATGATGAGTGAACGTCCCGTGGAAATGATGATAATAATGCGGACCTCTGCTCGCTCTCTGGAATCTTGTGATATCATTGTGACACATACCGTGCCGCATACGTGAAATCCCTTCACTTGACACAACAACGAGTATGAAATTAATTCCACCGATTTACATGTATGTATATTGATCCTTTTGTCATTTTATTATGTAACTTGAAGCTTTAGAGTGTTACGAAACAAACAAGTGGGATGCAATGCGAGGTGTTGTTTTCTTTTTTTAAAAGGACAACTATACAATAATACAGCTCCATGTAGTAAGTAATTGTTATTGCCTTCCCCGCTGTCTAAACTTTCCAGGGAGTCGTCCTCCTGCCGTGGCTCACTTCAACACTGTCAGCTTCTATTGTTTTTGCTGTATCATACTTACTCAACTCTGTTTGCCTTATCAAGTCATTCGCAGCTGTAACTTCATCAACGCTTATATGCGATATACTTATACAAATAACTTTGAAGTGATACACACTATAGTTTTTAAGTGGTGTTGTCAGATTATAAATACTTTTATTCAAAATTTATTTTAATAGCACTCAATATATTAAATATTTATTTCGCATGCTCATCATAACGTTTGACCTTTATTTTTATTTAGGGCTTGAACTTATAAACTTCTCCGCCTGCGAAGGAGATATGTAGGATTTTACCATCATCCTGTCGTTGATTTTCAGGAATGCCAGTGGCAGCGGTGGTCACGAAGTAGCCATAATTGCCTTCATATTCACCAGGTGCCAGAGAGGATGGGATCTTTACTCTTGGCAATTTTACGTCGTCGACGACACGTGCTGTTGATAAATACAATATGTCAAATACAAAGCTTTAGTAAGTAAAAAGTGTAAAAATAAAGCAATCAAATTCATCAATCCAAAATATCTAGTTATTGATGGAGCTATTTACCTGGCTCTGGTGACCAAATATTTAATTGTAGTAACAATATTTATGCTATAATTACCTGTTTCAGTATCGATCTTAACGATTCTGCCTCCATTCCACATAGCAACCCAGATGAATCCGAATTTATCAATCGCCATACCATCGGGGTATTCATCAGCAACGAAGTCTGGGCTTGTTGCCACATCAATCATAACCTTTTTGTTGCCTAAAGAGCAGAGATTACTTTTAATTATTGATGGGATTAAAACTGCAGTCGCATTACCAATTTTTTCTATTATTTTTAAATATTTCTAAACTAGTTCCGAATTTACTTACTCAAAGTTCCACTTTCAATGTGGTAGTCAAAACTGTAAATCGTCCTTCCTTCAGAGTCATTGAAATAGAGTTTGGTGTGATTGGCGTCATTAGACCAGGCCATTCCATTAGAAATAGTGAATCCTCTTGCCATTTCGATGAATTTGCCTTGCTCTACACGGTACAGAGCACCTCCGTTGGGCACAATACCTGAAGCATTCTCCAAAACAGTACCAATGAACAATCTTCCTCTTGGGTCACACTTGGCGTCGTTGAACCTCTCACGACCGGTGTCAGGTGAGATTGTGGCCAAAACTGTGGTGTTTCCAGTTGTCCAGTCGAGCTTCACAACTTCGTTCCATCTGGTAACGACAAATTGGTTGGGCTCATCCGCGTAAGGGATGATGATTGAGACCAACTTCCCTTGACTGTGTTTAGTCACTGCTCGTGTAGCGGGATCCAACCTCTTGTAATCGCCAGTGGTGGAGTCCACGTAGTACAAGACTTTATTAGCACTATCCCAGTAAGGCCCCTCGCCCAGATCGGACACATCGTCCGTCACAGTTTTGATGATCGGATTGACTGACATGACCGAGAATTTTTTAGGGATATGAGTAGTGGTGGGCACTGCATGAGCAGTCACTACGGCCAGAAATAGGACAGCATAGAGCTTGAGTTTGGATGGAAGGACAATCGAGGCTCTTGAACTAAGCTTCATGATGACCAGTAGTTTAGTCGGATAAAGATAAAGAAGGAATGATGTGGAAGGATCGGCCGCTTCATATATTTATATACACTGGGTCATTCACAGTGCAAAGAGGCTGTTGGGACACGTCAGGGATCACACATTTATTTACTTGGAGTTGGAAAGGTACTTGTCGCTCGCAATCTGAGGTGTATAACGTGAATAATATACGATTGAACTGACAATACTTAACAATAATAATCTTATCGGACCCGTCAATCCCCTATCAGTGTTGGGATTGTCCATAAATTTGTGACTTCGCTGGACATGGTTGGCCGTCCAAGTAGTAATGACGCTGAGCTATGTAGTGGTTTGACGACTTGCTTCAAATGTTCCTGTCAGTTCCACTTAATGTAAACTCCTCTGCCCGCAACGAAGGTCAAATGAGTACATATTTAACATTTCGTCATTCCAGTGTTCCGTCGAAGTACAAACACATCTGATTAGGATTGTGGCTATCCTGAAAAACAAGTTGAGCAAAATATATTGTACATGAGATTACGTTATCGTGTTATTATTTGTATCTGCTCGGTTCTTAATTGCTTTACTCCATTCAGTCTGATTTAAGATCGTGTCTCAATCATACTTTAATTTTTTCATCAATCAACCTCAAACAGGTTCATCCAATATAAGCTTTATTATATAGTAATTGCACCTGCTTTTGGGCATTTTCACAGAGCTCTTTAACTCATGTATTTACACCTCAGGTTGCCATATGTAGTTTATTGTTTCGCATGCATAGGCATCAGACTACTATAAATCAACATTTTAAGAGGCGAAGTTCTGCAGTCATTTCTATACTCCGTGTACAATAATAATTATTATTGTATATAATGATTATATTATGATATATATAATAATTTTTTCAAGGACAAAATAATAAATTCTATTCATAGTTAAACTCATAATTAAAATGTAGAATCTGTCAATTAAACTTCCTGGTCCAGATAGATGCAAGTTATTTCTAGGAATTTATATAATCCAGTATCTCATTCTTGGAATTGTTTTTACATCACTTTTTGTTGGCATTTTTAAGTTCCAATTGCAAGTATGTCAAAGTATTTTAATCGAGTTTTTTTATTATGGAAATCAGTAACCAGCATATTGAAGTTGCAAATTGCCACTTTTATTGAATCTCCCTCAATGGTTTTTATTCACTTCAACTATTCAAATGACCAAAATTTTACAGCTTTTTACGATACGATAGTCAGATAAAAAACATTTATTTACCAGTAAGCTTATGCACCCAGACATAATAAAAAAAAACATTTATTTACCAGTAAGCTTATGCACCCAGACATAATAAAAAATAATGTTGCATAGTAAAAATCTTTAGGATGAATTATATCATTTCCATATTATAACAACAATGGAAAAATAAAGTAATTTTTAATCTCATATTCTTCAACCAACCATTTTAATAACTTGAAGAAATCATCCCAAGTGAAAAATATTTTGTAGGCAGGCAAATCCTACACTTTTTTTAATTAAATGCATTTTCACATTTACTATTGTATTTCATCGCTACACATTACATTGTAATATTCGTTTGCTTATTTTTTTTATATCCAACAACAAGTGCAACGCGTCACGATCTCTCAACAAAGGCTGGATAGTTCTAAACAATGCAAAACAAATTCCTATTAAATATTACACCGTTGTCCCTTTGTTGACAATGGATTCAATTAAATAACTGACATACCTCAAAACTTGTATCCTCATAAAAACTATTTTTGATAATATTACATCTTTTCATAATGCATTCACTTTAGAGTTTTCGAGTTTGCATATTGCAATTTACAGCACTCTATCAATCATCTACAGTTTTAAAATTAATTAATGTGTACGTAAAGGAAGTGATCATGTAATGCTAATAGAAACGAATACTTTAGCACAGCATTGTGCATAAATTTTTTTAGTTAAATACATAAAATAATACACTACTATAGTAATTGATTTCATGGTAATAAGTTTGCGAATATGTCCATAATTTATTCTGAAGCGGTGGAAACGGAAACGTATACCTATAGATACACATAATTTGAATGAATAAGCCATGTGGAGTGGATTCACTGAAAAACCATTAAACATGACAAATGCGCTGAAGTTATTAACCCGAATCCGCCATTGCAAATCGTGTAAATTAAGTTTGCAGAACAATGACCAATTATGATATTCTTGGGCATCTAAAATTATCTTCATTTCGTACCTTTAAAAGCTACGCATCTTGCAAGTCTGCATGCCACGATCATGCAGATAGATGGAGTGCACGGAGAGAGTTGTGAATGTGAATCTACTTAATACTTGGATAACACTGACCGAGACCGATCAGAACTTCCAGAAGAAATCAGAACGGCTATACTTCAGCTTAATAAACTCCGGCCGTATACCTATGCCAGTGATCTAGAAATGCAGTATAGGAGCTGCTTTAAGAGTTAGTATAGTACAGTCATGTGCTACCTCGAATGTCGGAAAATATACCGAGGGATTTTAATATTGGCGATAAATATAGGTTTCAAAAATTATTTTTAAATTCATTAACGTTCAAATTGAAGAAATAAAATAATAATTTTAGCTTTATTTCAAGCATACATAGCGTTTCCATCTATAACCAGCGCCGGATTATGGATGAAATATTGGATACAAATTGACTACACCCGACCTCCTTGACACTACGAGAATTCCGTTTCTCATTCCCTCCATATAAACTATCATTGTTTGAGGAACGTTTGAAAAATGAGTGGATTTATTATTCAGAGATGATTCTTATGTAATGGTGGAAAAAAGAGCAAAAAATTGTAATATAGTTATTGTTATGTTATTACTGCATATACTAGTCGAGAGCGGAAATCGGAAGTAAGAGCACGGGTGGTATATGAATGACTCAATGAAGTGAAGTCATAAACATTGACTGGGCATTCATTGTGAGTAACTCGGGGCCATTCATCACCACACCAGCGGAGATGTATAGCTTGTGGTGTCAAAGTTGACACTTGAGTTCATATACTGCGTTTACACTTGCCTTTCTTCCTCTCTTTCCTTCGCCTTTCCAGATCAACATACTGAAAAACTCCGCTTATAATAACAAAACAACAAGTGTTAAATTAATAGTAATTTAATTGTAATAATTTTTCAAGAAATTTTATTATTATACAACTTTGTATCTTACCATAAATATATTTCGTATTAAGTTGCAAATGTATTTCATTCAGATTTTGATGCATTTTTTGTATAGACGTGTACAAGTCACGGATTATCTTCCTGGTTTGATTTCAGTTTCTCGGAGTTAAGGTCACCAACGTTGGAAATGCTAATATTACATACTTTTGTCAATGCATATCCATATATACGGAGTATTAAATCAACATTTCCCGTTCTTATTAAACACATACATCAGCATATATACTTCCATTTATAACTGGATGTCCTTATCTGTTCCTCTCGTTCGATTTCCTTCCCTATTCAATGCTAGACTTAAGCGTGTACTTAGTTTGGAATTTCACTCCCTCCTGCTATTTCCTCTCTGTCGTAACAACTTGAAAGCTCCCGGCAGTCGAAACACTTCCAGAGATATGAAACCTTCATTGTGTATAGCAAACGAAGAGAGTATATCCCTATGCACTTATGCATTGAATGTATGGAAACATTCATTTTACTCAATAAGGTATATGTATACGTTTCTCTACCTTGGGTAATACATACTGATTGCTGTTCACAGAGCTAATCAGTAGTGTGTCCATAAGTACGTGTGGGGTTTGTTGCAAGAATTAGGAAATAAGTTCATTCCAGTAAAGTAATCCTTCAGTGGTGAGTTTTAACAACCAAGCTGGAAATCGTTCTTGATAACAATGCAAATACAATAAGTGTTTGATGGGGAAGTCCTGGAGAAGATAATGGGTTGCAGGTAATCTCACAATTTACATTTCTTGATTCTTCTCTTGTATATAAGCGGTATTTACAACTACGTGGATACTCCATAGGTTCAGTGTCTTCAGAGTTCAAGTACGGTTAACGTTATATACATAGCAGGCTTTACTTTCCTTTCAACGACCTACAAGTGATCCCTTCAAGTTCCGCCATTTGCTTGAGCAGGAATATACATACCTTATATACGCAACATGTACATGTCCATTTAAGCTTATATTCTTATCTTGTTGGGGTATGTATAAGTATATATACATATGTTTCCTTTATACTTCTCATATGTATGTTCATTCAACGAATCTAAAACTGCTGATAGAGTTGACAACTGCTTGCGTAACTTAGTTGATTTTCCTCTAATTTCCCAAATATACATAGTTACACACTTTGGGAATTCCTCATAAGTTTACTTGAAATAACGTCTTAAATGACAGGTTGTGAAGTGTTCAAGGATGAAAGGTTTGAGCATGCTGGCTTAATAATGCTGATGGAATAAAGCAAGTTTAGATGAAAACTGACGGCGAGAAGAAACAAGGAGTTATAGAATTTATGTACACATACATATACACAATATGTATATTTATGTATGGGGGAGTGTTTGGCTATCTCCACTGGAGCATAAGTTTGAACCTTCACATCGGATTTGACTACATCGGCATGGCTGACTTGACGGCTCCTATACTATATAATAGGCCCCGTGTGTAAGGGAATCCATTAATCCATTTGGGAGCTACTGAGAATAATTAGGAGTTGTTCTAATTACAAGTAATTTCAATTTGGTTCCATTTCCAGCGGCTTTCCAACTGTCAGAAAGAGATCATCATTCCCATCACTTGCGCTTAGCTATGTTATGCTCTAGAATAGACACATAGCCGTAGAGTCAACCATTCTTCTCGAGTTTTCCCTTCATTTCTATGCTAATTCTACTACCAAAGGGATCCGAAGTTCCGTAAAGTACGATAAACATAATAAAGTTGCGGGCTGTGGGCTTAATTTTTGTCAGTTGCAAAGCTAGATACACTCTAAAAATTCTCCTTGATTTTAGTAATGAACTGTAAACACATTGGAAAGATAAATGCAAATTTATATTACAAAATTTATAATTATTAAAAATATTTAGCTCTAATTTTATTTAAAATGGTAACAAATACATTCTCTGCGCACTTTGTTTCTACCTTGGTTTACATCCTATAAAATTTGAAGGCATCAAGATAGAACCTTATGTTTGGTTTGAACTTTGACTGTGACCCCATAAGCGCGATGGAGCCTGACCAAAAGAAGGAAAAATATAATAATGTATAAATTGGAGGCGGTTTTAGTTTTTCCGACAGCAATGCTCTTCTTATTCTTTCCCAAGTCCCGCTGGTCTCTCTGCCCCTTATTCTTCAATTCCATCTTTCTAGTCCGCTCCTGTCCTGTAAGTTTCTGGCTAGTTTTTCTTATGTTTCTTCTCTTTGTAAGTTATATACTCAGAAAGTTGTCGGTTTCTAACCAAAACCCAAAGTATACCAAGGTATAGTTTTAAGCCCCACAAGTTTTTTATTCGTGGGAAAGCGTGGAACGAATCGAAGAGCAATGCTTTTCTGCCTGTTTCACATACGAAAAAGTAATCAATCTACTGTCTTATTGGACTTGCCTATTTCAATGAACTATTTTTTTCTCTCATCCATATACTTACTGCATTTCTATCTGTTTCTCTGTCTTTCTTGCTCTGCCCATCCTCTCGTTGGAGTTTCGTGTCTGCTGCCCAAACCAAAACACTAACAGACACCCTGGTCGGCCGGAAATATGCCCTGAGCAACTTCTCGAGGCAAGTTGCTTAGTCTTAGTGTCGTCAGTTTTTAATTTGATTAATCATAACAAAAGCGTTCTCTCCTACCTTTTGCCCTTGAGCCTTGTTGTTCTCATCGTTTACTCCGAAAAAATCTTATTGCATTACTAACGTCCTAGATATTTTTCCGTACTTTAAAGTCAGTATCTGTAGATTCATTCCTAAATAGTATTTGGAAGTTGTATTTGCAAGGAATTAAATCTACACCAGAACAGTTTTCATCCGTTAAGGATCATTACCATCATGAGCTTTTACATATTTATGCGAATTCACTTGCACTAATTACAATTGCAAAAGTGGCCAGATATATTTAAAAAACTGGGTTACAGCCCAGATCCAGAAAATCTGGTATTCAAAATCCGTTTAAATGATTCAAAAGAGAACGATTTTAATGTCAAATCCGTTCGGCTCGTTTCAGCTCATAAATCTCATCCCTTCCGGCATTACTAATTCATACGATTTCCGTACCTTACAGGTTTTTTGCAGTTAAAAGGTAAGCGTTAAAAGCATTCGTTGATATAAGAAATCTGGTAAAAACTAAGATAACAAAGCAGCGAATCAGCCAAAATTGAATTATTTTATATGGTTTTGACTTGTAACTTGAGTCACAGTAACTTGACTTGAGTTTGTATATGGCATTGACGTAGAGTAAACTTGTGCAATCGCCTTTGCGGTTGATTACAAAGAATAAACGATTTCATTATATGTTTTTTCGATCTTATTTCTGTGTATGAAGTTTTACAAAATTGCAATCGGTTGAAAAAGGATGAAAATAATGAACCGCTTGGAATTACCGGGAAAACCGTTGGAAAGTTTATCTCGACCAAATGGTTATTTTCAAGTACTATACTGCTACAAATAAGCAATTCCCGAGGAGAGTAAAAACCGATAAGAACTAAAAGTGGGAAATGATATTCCGACTTGGGATACTATTACCGATGATATGTGTTCCTGAGGATGGGAGTAGTTGCAGTAGAAATAATCAGCCTGATAGAATAAAACTGTCGATTAAAAGAATTAAATTTATGAAGGTAGACAGATATGCCCTTGTATATTCTATGAATCTTCAGCATTATTCCCCGTTATAGAAGTTGATAAACGTTTATTAAAATAGTACAGAAAAAAAAGAAAAAGAAATGATACTGATAGTATACTACAACTCAACTTCTGCGGATCCACTTTTGTATACAAACTAACTTAGGTATATGGAGTGTAAATTGACTGTGAAGAGCTGAAATGTTTGAGATTGAAAAGCAGTAAAGGTTGTGCACATATAGAACTCTTGTACTATAGTATAAAAGTATTTGTGGATGATACACACGCGAGGAAATACGTATAGGGAGGAATGATTTGGCACGGGCAGAAGTGGAAGATCGGTTTGATAGGGAGAGAGGGCGAGAAGGGAAATTAAATTCTTTGCATGAATTTGCATCGCTGATTGGTTCATTTACATATTGATGGAGAGCCCAGGAAATACTACCTGATAAGAGCGTCCCGGATCGTTGCCAAAACTAAGCCCTTCTCTCTTATACACACTCTCCTCTTTATTCTCGATCACATGCTCCACACTTTATAGTATAGAGCTTTAGTAGTTCTTGTTATACTATAGCCACTCTTCTTTTCCCACAACTCAACTCACCCACACACTCATCCCTCTCTCACTCCAGCCACCGCATACCTACTTGAGACACTACGACGATCATAGACACGTAAGTATAAAGAGTCATGGAAGCAAACGGAGCAACCATCCAGCGAACCGACACCGACTTTTAACCAAATTGGATTGATGCCATTTTTTGCTCCTTATCAAAAAATTAGAATCCGAATTTTCCCCATTTCTCCATCATGCATTTTAGTGGTTTTCTTTTCATACAGAGAGAAAGCAATCGTCAAGTGGAAGGAATCGAATCAACTTTTCAAGTCCAAGTCAACAAAATGGAATAAAAGAATTGAAAAAGAATCCAACTTCAGAAGAGCAAACTCTTCTTCTCTTTTTCTTCTTTTTCTCCTTCCTTACCATCCCTATATTCAACACTTGAAGCTTCATATGCATATATACAATATGCATATACATAGCTATATATTATGTACTAATACCTATGCTTATACAAATACCTTATGTGCATGCAGACCTTGAGTATGTAGCTTAAAAGAGCATTTATTAAAGTGCCAACAAGTATAGATACTTAATAAGAAACCACACATGCATAGACTTTTCGTCAGAAGCCTTGTCTAACTTCCACTTTTCAGGTCCGTTAATGTGCCCAGCTCCAAGATTCTTTTACAATTTCCCCTCTTTTTCCCACCCATAAACTATCTTCTCCCGTTCGTCTCTACGTACATGCTTTATTTGTACTCAAGCGGATATCTCCGGAGATTTTTCCTCCAAGTGTATCACACTGTGAGAGACATGTTCCGTTTATTTTCGTATTAATCCTTTCACGCAAGTTTTTACCCAAACCGCATTTTCTTTTACGGTTTCTACTGTTATACACACAAATACACTTGAGCGCCCATGCTAAAAGTATGTGCTCTCTCCAAGTTGATGCTTCCTTAATTCAATATTGGTTCATTTCTGGAAGAACGAGCATTTTTCTTTTGAAGAACTATTGTAACTACTAGCAGGTCTAGTAGATATATACAATGCAAAAGGAACATATCACAAGTAACGTAAGAAGCATCCCCCACAAGCTACATAACAGTAATAGGTTCTATTGTAGATTGTAGTTTTCCGTCCTTGTTTCAGCGCCGCAGTCATTTAGTTGTCGTTAGATACTTCATAAATAAGACTCTGATATTGAACACTGAAATCGTGTACCGCAGGACTTATTTGCTCGGCTGTTTTGAGTATTGAAATCATATGGTACAGGCTATCATATGGGCTCGGGGCTAGAAATATACGGGATATTAATGTGCATGGCTAGAACGAGGATGCTATAGGCAGGGTTGAAGGAGTTGCAGTGGTACATAAGATGCGTGGATGGACTCTAGGTTATTCCTCCAAAAAGAAAAGGGTTGTCTTGAAAAATGGTTCCAGAGGAATCATGAAGAATGAGAAGTGTACCCGAAAGGGGTTGAACGGAACGCCGGTTGCATTCTTTGCAATTCTAGCTTCTTTGCTATAGTATCCTACACAATTCCTGCACTTATGTATATTGATCATTATATCAAAATAAAGAGTAGAGTACGAATGTATACTCAAGAATAACGTGTGAATGCGTGAGTACGTTCAGAAAAGGGCTATATGGAAACATATACATTGAAACTACTATACCAGAGCTATCTAGTAGTAGAGTTCCGTCCGTCCATCCAACCGTCCATCCTGACTGAAGTAAGCAAAGCTTGTTTTTTCCTTTCAGTTTCGTCGGTCAGTGCCTATGTCATTTTTGATTAATGATCAGATCAAACCGTCAGTGCGAGAGCGGGAGACCGACAAGTAGATATAACAAGTGAAACTTGAGGTTTGCTACACTTCTTGCTCTCTTCTCCTATGTAGATGAATTTCATATGTTTGTATATGGAACATTTAGTTTTACATACATATTCAGTCTGCTGTAACATTCAAGCTCTTCTCTACACACATTGAGTATTCTTTGAACAACTAGAGATAAGTAATTCTTTTAGCATCAACAAAGCTTTGCTACTGGTCTCTTTGTAGTTTTTATGAGCTTGCGGTTGTTCCTTGTTCACCTTTAGCATAGCACAGTTTAGTCCAATGATTCATATATGTTGCCCTAATAAGGCCGGATATTTGCTTGGACAATTGATTAAAAGACTTATTGAAATACATTAATACTTTATAGTTATCATTGACGTTCTACTGTAACCGATGGCCCGATCGATGCTAAAATCGAAATGAACGTTGAAATTTATGCCACCATTTTGTAATTAATTATTTTAAATCAAAACTGAAATACAAATAAAAAAAATACTTGTAACCAAATAAGTCATTTTGACAAAGATTTTTTATTTCACGAATAATTGTATATCTAGTTCCATTTATAGTGTATAACAAGTTATGACTCTTATCATCACTGCTTACCCTGATCCGTTCCTATGTATTGCACTGACTGTTACCTTTTTAGTTTCCAAAATTTACAATAATTTCTATCTTTAATGTACTACTACAGTTTCATCTCCACGAAAATCTACTACAACAAATGCGGTTCACTATGTCTAATCGAGTCCATTCTTACATTTAATTTTACTATTTTTATAATATACTATTTCTACTAATACTATAACAATAAACTATAAGAAGGCTCCTTAAAATTAAGGCGTAAAAATTCGGTCACTGCTTTGTAATCCGATGATGATATGGTGAGCTTATGAAACCTGGTGAGATAAATTCTATAATAATCTACGGCAATAAGCAAATAAGCAGCGATGAGTTTCTTTTACAATATTTCTAGTTCCATAAAGGTAATAGTCTCATGTTACACGTTCATGTTTGGAATTGTTGACAAAAATTTGTCCCCGCAAACTGGCGTCATTGCGTGGAAGCTGAGAACTTTTAGTAGTTGTAAGTCTGACGATATGTATAATGGGCTTATATCTTAGAAACGATAACCTGCTTAAATAACCATCATTGTTTGAATTGGAGTGAAATATGTAATTGTGGAAAGTTAGCCAATGTGACTGTAACGGTCATCTTTCTACTACTTTGACTCCGAAACTAGAGCAACTTCAAATTGACGCAATAATACCTAATATTTAAATGGAAAATCTATGCAGTCTGAGCAGGTATTTTCCTCAGAAGTGCTCTTCAGTATTTTTCCTCTCCTATACATAAAGTCGCAACCCCAACTACATATTTCGTAATTGTCCAGGTAGTGAATATATTCTAATTTGGATACGCAATAATCCTGCCATAGACTGTAATAAAAGATAAGAGTAACAACAAATAATAATTACACTACACAACTAATCGGATAAGATTACTAATACATGGAATAGATCCTGATAGATTTAGTGCAGGTTCTTCACGTATAATAACAATTAACAAGTATTGGATTGAAGGTGTTAAAAAAGATTAGAAAGAGCAGATTACACTCGAGGGAATTTTCATGTGAAGTGCGATTCCCTTGTTCTGCTTATAATAGCCTAATTTACTTAATTACTCTGGCGTATACATGATAAATTCTAAGAGGTGACTCATATGATTAGTAAAAGTCAATCTACTAGTCTAACGGGTTCCGGCATGACAAACTTGTTATTACTATTTAACTACTACTAGCTATGCTCAATAAGTATTATTTACATCATAATTACACGCATAGTTACACATTATTCTACACAATAACAAATCTTCATAGATTTCTCTCTCTCGTCATTAACCATGTATCATAACATCCTAAATGAACTGACGACTACACTGGGGTAAATACAATTGTATGACACATTCACACAGGAAATCAGTAAGCTTAATCAAGGGAAATCAATTTAAAATTACGTAATCACTATAAGTCTCATTTCCAGATTTGTCAAACGATTGAATAAAATTGAATATTTACATACATGATTATATTCTAATATGTACATACATATAATGTTGATATGAATAATGATAAATTTTGGTAGATAATAAAATTTCGTAAATACTAAATAAAATTTCATAAATACAGATAATATATTACTTGTCCCAAGCTAATTACAGATTTATCAACGTGGAAGCTTCCTCTCCCAAGTCATTGCTATATGCCTGATCAGGACCGGAACCTGGCATCCCATTACTATTTCCACAATCATTTGGCCGGAATGGAGCCCAAAGGTGGGCCATAGGTCTCATACCGGCAGCATTGGCATCCATACTATTATTACTATTGTTGCTGTAATTGTAATAAACGTTGGAATTAGAGTATCCGTAGGACGGTGGTTGCGGCGGCGGTTGGTTATGCAACAGGCCATTGCTACCGGTAATGGAGTTACTGCTGTAGAACCTGCTTTCCGAACCCGTATGAGGTAATAAGTTATGATTTTTCATATAGTCGTCTGAAGTGAAGTTGTTGATGCCTTGAGTAGGATTTGGCACTTCGGTGGCATTCCCACCCACCTCCATTGGTGAGGGATACTCATTTGTGTAGGTGTTATTATTCATGCCGATAGTCTGGTAATAACTTGGTGGTGGTAATTTGTACTGTTCGTGATTCATCATTGACGAAGTCACTTGCTGCTGCTCCTGATGAGGGAATTTATTGTTAGTGGACATAGGCTGAGGTGGGGAGATGTAGCCATACTGGTAGTGTGAGGCTGGAGTGCCGTATACATTGTCGTTGCCATGAACTCCTTTATTGACAGGATGGCCGCTGGAATTATTTGAGCGGGGTGACTCACTGTCCTCATTGCCGGTTGTATCGGTTTGACCTCCGTCACTCATGTCTTCATAGTAGGAAGACTCGACCTTTTCAGGCGTCTTCATCGTAGAATGTTGACAGTTGTCGGTGGCCATCTTGAAACACGTTGGATGATGACATTTGGGTAAAGAGTTGGTGGGAGTTGACAGTGTTGACATTGACGTGGAGCTTGACAGGTTTGGAGGGGAAGAGGGTGAATCGCCATGATGGTTATTTCCTGAGCTGTTACAAGTGCTGCTTCTGGACGACGTCGAGGAAGGGGAGGAGGCTCCTTTCCCGCCCGAACCTTTCTGCTCCTTTTTGTACTTCATCCGGCGGTTTTGGAACCAAATCTTGATCTGACGCTCCGTTAGTTGCAGCAATGATGCCATCTCTATTCTGCGCGGCCGACATAGGTAACGATTGTAGTGGAATTCCTTTTCCAGTTCAACCAGTTGGGAGCTTGTGTAAGCTGTTCGGGCTCTTTTCGTCGGATGGTCTATTCCTTCTGAAAATTTCATTGAAACTACAAATTAGTCATTGTCATGGTCAGATGCTTGTTGGCAGGCCAATCACTACTAATCATTACTAAATTGTAAACATGGATCCTTTTGTAATTGTAAATAGTGTTTTTTTCTAATTGCCTCAAATGCTACAGAACACAGATGATATCATGATTCCACGTGTATATGAAACCAACTGTCTGAGGGCGTGTGCTGTCCAAGATTGTTTTGCGCAATCGAAGTTTCATTCTGTTAGTTCAACTCTCCCTCATTGTCTAATAATTAATGTATGTTGGTCATATAATACAAAAAATGCAAGAAGTTGTATATGCGAAGAAGACATGAGCTGGATATGATGCGGTTTCATAGAAGAAATAACTGGATTGCGAGAGGAGTTCCCTATGATGAAGGTTTATTAAGGTGCAAGGACAAATGAAATTACACAATATTCTTATAATCCCCACCTCAGGACTCCAAATACTATAGACATGATGGATTTAAGTACTATCTTGACATGAAAGGAATAATATAACATGCAAAAGCACACACAAACACACCAACTACAAATAACAACTTTTGTTTGCTTATTAGTGGGGAAAAGAGGAGCGTCAAGGGATTTGGGGTTATATGAGTATGAGTTTTAGTATAAAAGTAACCATTTCTGTGTATAAGTACAAACATTTGTAAAATACATACTGAAGTAGTTAACGAATCATACCAAAGTAGGCTCTGAGCGTACAGAAGAGGAGAATTATTGGAAAGAGAGAAAAGAGACAAACACGCAACAGACTAATTTCTACGTGGTCATGATAAGCAAGGAAATTAGGAAACTCCTCAGGTTGGAGCAGGAAGGTGTTCTCATGTCAGGGAAACTCTAATTGTTCTTACGAATGTCGCATGCACATCCGCTCGCCTCCATGTACATAATACCGATAAGTATAAGGGATACAAGTACATTTCTGTCTTTCTATGACACTCTCATGGATATATTATTTCTGAGTTCATGTCAACATGCAGAAGACATACTTATATGCTCACCTTCCTAGACAAAGTAAAAGGAGCAAACGCTGTTCTAAAGTACATTTAAATACTAACCAAGAAGTTAAATACGATATCCTGCTTGCAAGGTTTCTACTACGTATTTGTACGATATGTATATGAATATTTCTATACAATATGTATCTATATGACTTACTTTACACTACTTAAACTTCTAATAGGTTTCGTAAGTCTTACAATCCTTCAAATCGCACATATATGCACTCTAAATACATTTAACTACGCTTTATACATCTGAAACAATGTAAACCACAAGCCTATACCCTGCAATCTTCACTCCACTATGTACATAGTCTACTCGATCGTGTTATGCTCTGCATTTTAATTACCCATCGCTTTCCGTATACACATAACAGAAAAGTGATACTGGCAAGGTTTAACCCGCATTTGGAAATGACTTATTGGTTGTTGTGATACTTAGAGTTACTAAAAATAAATCCTGACTTCATATGCATTCTTGAAGAGTCGGACTCACGATCAGAGTAAATGCGTTCAAAATAAATAAAATTGATTTGCGCGTCAACCTGTGTATACTTGCTAGAGAATGCAAGGATCGTGTTTTTAACTTAAGATTCAGTCAGCTACAGATGTTAAATCTTCTATTAATTACGGGGAATCATATTCTAGCTATATTAGAACGTATTCTAACTGCAAAAATGACATGCAATTTCAACGGAAATTATGGCTGAACGGGTATCAAAGTAGAATAAACAGATAATACCAAAACTCTATTGTTTGCAGAATAACATTTATCAAATAACTCATAAAATCTTAGGAGAAGCTGACTGACCAACAATAATAATAAATAGTGGCGGTGTATTCTGGTATAAATAAGGGCAGTTAAGGTCAGTAAATAATCAGTCCGAAAGACTTTCGCGCTAATGATGGGAAACTCCATGGATTTTTGCTTCTAATACATAGCCAGGGAGGATGAAATCTTCTGGAAGATAACTCTGCTCCTGATCCGTCTCACAGAAAACACAAGGACAAAGGTGTTATTATCACTGAACGACTGATACTCCACGGAGTCAGTGTCTTGTCTGTTTTGGTAATGCGACTTTTTTTTGTCCCAATTGTACTTCGTATATGCACACATGTTTACACCAAACAACAGCCATACATTTAGCTTTATCATATATTGATAGCTTCTCTGAGGGTGACAATTTATTGTTAACAAACAACAGAGTTGCATGCTTACTCAGCTATGTGATTTTGTACCGAGTTACTCACCCTTAGGTACAATGTTTAGGTTTAATTATTCCCTACGATGACAATTAATCGTAGTCTGGAGGTACTTACAGACTTACTGAACTTACTTGAATGAATGTGAAATGCTTTATATAACTTTGTTAATGTAAAAACAAATTTAAAAAAATTGCAACATCTTAAATGCATATGTAAACTGAGATGGTCAGGCTAAAAATAGTCGGTGAATGCCGTTGACATGCAAAACTTTCCGTCATTGCAAATGCTTCTATGTATACACGTTACATACGCTCTGTAGTCAAGATCCGCGGCAGGAACATCATGACCACAGATTTCCATCGCCTGAGCATAACAACCAAATCAGAAAATGCACGTAGTAAATTTCAAATGAAAATCGATTCGTGTGTAATATTGTGCATGACGAAATTCTGGGAAGGAAAAAATGATACGAAATAAAACAAGTAAGCAAACTCTTGTATAACTGATGGAAAGACAGTGCCCCTATCAGTTTTTTCTAGTTATGGAGTCGCATGAACAAGTCCGCATATACAATTGGAGATAAGATAACTTCTGAGAACACACAAGCTCCACATAATACTTACAATTCCCTTCTGAAATTTTCAGAATCTTCTAGACTTGATAACTCTAATACAAGCTTGTTACATTTATGAACGACACGAGATCGGAATGTAAATTTTCCTTCGATTATTATTATTACGAAATATTATTATAATAGTAATACCTATTTTTGTACGATAAATATTATAATGTATGTGATTATTAGTAGCACAGTATCTGTATATAGAATGATTGGGAGAGAGAAGGGGATTCTACTCTTTCATAACCTCAAAAGCTTTCAAACTATGAATTTCAGTATTGGAATGAAACTTATACTAGAAGAATACTGAAGCATTATTGTACTTTACATTGTGAGATGAGAATTGCGCTACACATTTATGCAGTTGGAAGAGAGAGAGAGAGAGAGACTTTTGTTACTTTCTACTCAAGGGAAACGAAAATGATTAATGGCTATCTTGCTGTGCAAGGTCCCATTATGGTTTCTATTACACACAATACATACTCATGCATTACATTTGGAGCCTTTGATGCCTGGGACGGCACTTGACAGCCATTGGCAACTGTTTTCCACATTCTCGGATTCCTCTCGCCAACCAAATCATACACTTACATACACTGATTCTTCAACAACAAAATCATCATAATACTCTTGTTCCCCCTTGCTTGTTTGTCAAAATTCAATGTAGTCGTTTCGCAGTCTCATTCTTATTCTCCTACCGCCCGCCTTTATACCTGAAATGCACCATCTTCTACATATATATAGCAATTAACTGTATCTAAACGTAATGAATTTAATAGTGTTGAATTAATTGTTTCCATATACTTGGTCTGCAAATATTGTAACCCCTCAAGGCTTTCCAATTTGTAAGAAACTGGATTAAGTTAATTAAGACTTCTAGTCATTAAGCTTTTCAGGTAGGTAAGTACATTATTTTTAAAAAATTGATCCGCGTGATTGTAACAATAAAGCAAAATAATTTTAAATAAGGATTTAAACTATTGATCACAAACTCAAATGTAACGGCTCTTTTCTGCAGGTAACGATTGTGTTACAAGAAATAAGGGATGTATAGCCAGATCTACTTTTAGATCTCCACGTTCCTAGTCCTGACACCCGTCAGAAAAATATCGACTTGATAAGATATCAATCACAAGCCAGTTGAAAGGTAGTTCTTTATAAACAGGAGATAATCTATAGTAGAAAAGGGACGCGTGTCAAAGTAAACATCTGTTTGTTTTGCTTCCTGCATGTACCCTGTATTCTATTTCTATGCTTATAGGAAGAAAAGAAAAAGATGGATGTAGTGTGTGGAAACTAGAGGTACAGGGAAGTGAGAAGAAAGGTTCTAAAGTTTCATCCTTAAAGTTTTACATACCGTTTCTGCGAATCCATTGTAGTAAAAACAGTTTCTAAAATAGCTTTTCAAGTTAGTTTTTCAGGCTCTTCCATAAAACTTACTCCCAAGTTAGTATTAAACATATGTGTTTGTCATAAAATTATTGGTTGTTACAATTATTGTAACTTATTATTCATAGATGCCGCAACATTCCTTGACAAAAAGTGACTAGTCAAAATAATTAAATCCTAATATTCCGTTAGATGAAAATTAAGATGCACATTGCATTTTCAAAAATTAGGAATACTAAAAAATCTCATCAGCATAGCTTACAATTATCCTTGATTTTCCTGTACAGCATAAGTGCGCATTACCATGAATGACAATGATAAGGTTGCCTGGGAGAATCAACGTATACATCAACGCATGGTAAAGAATGTTAACCGTGGTTATGAGTGTTAAATTTATGATTTAGTGTAAAAGAATTACTAATTTAAACGACCATGAAAATCGATGTACATATCGGAATACACAACTTATGAAAGCACGTAAATTGTAGTAGATTATAGAAATTATTACCGTGACAAGAAGAAGTAGGTTGTTGAGGTTTATTCTCCATAAGGATAGTCTGGGGTGGTGAAGTATTGCCCATCCAGGAGGAATAAGATGCCACATCATTGCTCCCATGACCTGAATCCACGGATCCGTGGCTATTTGTGAAGACGGGTAAGTACATTGAATGATCCAGTTCGGCCTTGACTGCAGCTACTGCTAGAATGCCTCCATCCGCAAGACACCATTGAGGCTCGGTCGTATCACCATTTGCGTTGCTGTACAGTGAAGAGTAGTCGGGATAATTTTGAACCATTTCACTGGTCACAGCACAACCACTGCCAGGGCCGAATACCGGCTTGAGATCAATGTTTGGAGGGATGTTAGGTGGAGAGGTCGAGTCACAGTACATGTTCGACACGGACACTGGAATCGAACCATTTTCAAGTCTCTCGTCCTTAGGACTCTTTCTGGACATTGAGAGGGCCAGTGTGTCCACTAGGGTGGGTTGGGAGATGGACATGTTGGAGAGGTTCCGGTCCAGAGGGGCGCTCAGTTGGTCTTCCTGCTGCTGTTGCTGTTGGGGCTGCTCCTGCTGTTGCAAGTCACACATGGTGGTCAGCTTATTTCCGTCCCAACAATGCTGCCAAAAAAGCCTGTAGGATAGACAATAGGAGCCGGCTTCTTTAACAAGCGTTCGGGAGGTTTAACATTCTTAATACCTTAGCTTTAGAATTCTTTACTTCTATGCACCTGCTGCCTGCCTATACGCATATTTGTAGGAAGAATAGTAAATTTTTCTTAAAATCTAAATGCACATGCTTTTCCAAACGTTTACATACTATTTAAGCTATATACTTATGTAAATTAATATCAATATCCAGTCTTCCATATGTGTATGTTGACAGTATCATACCAACCGTGGCTACCTAAATAAGCTTATTCCATGCCCCAACTAATAACGTTTCTTTTTCAAAAGATATCTTAAGCAAAGGTAACCGGTTCGTCCGTCCATATTTTGACAGGCCTTCTTTTGTCACCTATTGATCTTGTGTTCGGACCCGCACACTCACACGCTTTAGCTCGCACACGTCAGGTACACATATACAGATACAACCGCTACATTTATTTCTATCATATATGGTGGTGGATTACAAACCGAAAGTAAGAGAGACTCCGCCTTATCAACAGCGCAGTTCCAGATGAGTGATTCTAATTTAACTACTAGCTGCCTACGACAAATCCGTTTATATACATGCTTGTCCATTTTTCTATGAAAAACGATTCTCCTATCTGGTGACATATCAATCCTATGAAATAATGTATTATAGAAGTTGTAGAGAGAATAGATGTACATAACATAATTGCAATATAAAATCGGTTGTATGCATGTGAACATATAGATACAATATACCCTTTAGTAAATACAAGTTTGAACATACTATAAGTATATGAATACATGCTAGGATTACTCTCAGATTGATTTATAACCTCGCTGTCCATCCACGAAGCCTCAGCACAGCACCCTTTTACGTGTGGTGGACTGAAAGGCGGAAATCCGCGGACTATAATGCAAAAGGGTTGTTCTTGTCCTTATTCTTTTCAGACTATGTACATATGTTTTATCTCTTATATAGTCTGCACTTAAACATATCGGAAAAGTACACACATATGGCCGTACTGCAGTTTCATTGCAAAATGATCTTGTTGGACTGGAAGATATAACACGGAGAATAAAATTTCTAAGTCTATTCGTTTAAAGTCTTTAAAATTTGATCTGTGTAAATTAGAATGATAAACATTTTACTGTATACCTGAGAATTACATACAAAAAACAATACTGTTGTTCCATGAACATATGTTATGTATAATAAAAATGATGTACAATAAAAATTTAAACAGTGAAGTAAACATTGTAGTAACACTGCGCGGGATATGTGATCATCAACCAATAAAAGCTGTACCGCATGAGTCAAGATGGTGACTCAAAGGTGTGGATGTGGATACAAATTCACTACAAATTACAATTTCAACTATATGATAATGCTCCTGTGCCTTTGTATACCTTTTTTGCTTTACGCTGCGCTCACGACGACGATGAGCTATGTAACCATGAGCGAATTAAAAACGAGATGGGAGAAAGTACAAAAAATGTAACTTACGCTATAGCTTGATGCTATAGGAGACGTATCACCAAGATGAGATTCCACAGTTAGCAAATATTATTGCAAGGGTGCAAAGAGAGGAAAATCCACACAAGGAAGATAAGTTTGAGAATAATAATGATTTTTTACGTCGGAAAAGAATTACTTGTTCCAACACCGTTCAAATCTATTTAATTTGTTCCACTTGAGATGACTTTAAAATTTCATGTCTAAACTGACAATTCTCCTGATGATGACCGTCCACTTCAAAAATTCTATATAATAGTACTTTGTGTAGTAATGATAATGCGTGTAAATGGTCTACGTAGGAATTCCTTACTACTTAACAATCAGAACGTGTTGGTAGTTCTGGCAAGATTTCCTGACTGAACCAGTCTCATATGCCACTATTGTCTTTTAATGTTTGGAAACTGCAAGACTTTTAAGACAGAAGCACGCTCGAAACAATGTATTAGCTCTATAAAACTACTATAACTAAGGTGTAATGAGTAACTTCTAGTAATATGTTACACACACATAGAGCTCGTACTCTACCTGTATTTACACTTATTAGTTATGAAGACATAAGAAAATCCTCTGATTTGGTACTTTACATGTTGACTGACAGTTAGTATGATTTTCTGCTAGCACTTATACCATGATATGTACTTTCAAATATATAAGTATACAAATACTTACACTCCTATCTGCCGTGACTATAGAGTTGACAACCCCAATGGTTAAGTAGACCTAAAGTCATGTCACATACGGTGGTATGTCTGCATATATATGTTGACTGCACTTTACCTGAGTTACGCTAATGCACGTCTCTCTCTACCTGCCTTCGATTTAAATATGTCTATAGCTCCTCCATTTACCTTCAAGCATAAGCATATGTAACAACTTATTTTAACTACATAAGACATACATGTATGTATGCACTTGTAAGTCTTATACTTATAAGGCCAGCATACAAATTAGAGGTGTAAAATGTCAGAAAAGCAAAGTGGGATTTCTTATTTTCCAAATATGTATATGTTTTTCCTTTGGGGAGCACACCACCAAGCCATTTCATATCTTATCCTGAGACTGTCTCCTCATATCGTCACCATAGTTGTCCCTTTGCGTATGCACATTTAGTACATTGCAACACCAAAGTATGATGAAGTTTCAGAATCAGGCTCTATGTAGAATGAATACATGATAGGTAAGCCTAAACTACTAAAATAATGCATTTGTACTTTTGCGGTACTACTGCAAATATTTATTATAAAGCTTATCGATTGAAATAATTTTTATGCATACACTGTGGATAGAGAAGTGTAGTAGAGTATAGAAATTATTTTCACAATGTAGCAATTTCATGGGTCATTAGAGATGAAATGTTTTAACACTGTTTGGTATTACCCAGGTAAAACAAATGAAATGTATGCATTTGCAAGTATCACCATAGATTCATTAGGTGTGTACATACTATGGCAGACTTCTATATGGTGGAGAAAAATATAGACTATGTCCCCTATATGTATCTGCACCAACGTTGTGAGAACTGCAGAATAGATAACAAGTAAAAGCTGCATGAGCTGAATATGGCTTGCATCAACTTTGATTACATTGGAGACAGAGTGACCAGCACGTCTGGCATGGCTAAGAACTAAAACAAGGAATTAATTGGACCCCATGGCGTTCCTCCTTTCTCCACAGACAGTTATACCTGGGATAATTTCTCATAAAGCTAAAAAGTTATCTAACTAGTGTTTGTATACATACAAATCAAGCATTATTGTAAACTTTGGAAGTCAATTTGTATTTTTCATAGGACTACAACAAGCACCGAACGGTATATTTATGGCCTCCGACTTACTTTTCTTGTGTACATTATTACAACAAACACTATGGTAAAGTACTGTGGTGTAGGACTTTAAGCGATTAAATACCATTTTGTATTTTTAACACACAAGTAGAAGTTCGAGTCTTCGGAGCTACTGCAGTGGATTTATTATGGGTTTATATAGAACTCGAGGGTTATTTATACTGACAACAGCACAATTGCAATTAAACGCACTCATAAACACCTCAATTAAGCTAAGTGTTTAGATTTTCCATACATGTTCTAGCACGGGATACTGTTATAATGTCCGCAAAATACATGATAGTTTCCTGCATGATAACCATAATACTTTGAAAATATGGAGTGAGAATTTGTGAACTCAGAAAATGTAATTTGTTTTGCATGTAAAGCAAACGTGGACATCAACTTTTGTAAATTTCCCCATGTATATTCCTATTTCTACCTTTAGGGATGAGTTATGATTGACGCGGACATGCTTGAGCAGACGGTCTTGGCGACACGATACTTTATTCTTGATAATCTTATGTATGTGATGCTTTTTATCCTGACTTATACATTGCAAGTGCAAAAGCTAGTGGAATCTAGATTTTCCGTTGATTAATTCTCCTTATCCACATATGCATGTACACACATAGACTTTAGCTACATTAGAGGTCGTGTCAGGTTCCGTTGGACAGGGAAAATATTAAATTTCTTGAAACTTGTAAGATTTTAAAAATTTTAATTATTACAACTAATTATGACTGTGTCGTCTGGTAAAGTCACGTTACACGGGCTTGTTGGGAGCTACTCAGGCGGAAAGGAAGACAAGTGTAGCGATTAGTATTCTCTCCATGCTCAATAAAGTCGAATATCTAATAAAATTAAGATACACGCCTCAGTCATTACTCTCACATGATGATGCTCCTTTTTCCTCTCACATGACAATATGTTTTTGATGATGCAAATGAGTAGCTGTCAACTCTATATATTTATTGACAGCTATATATACCGTAATTATCTTCTTTTTTAGGAGTTCATGTTTAACATGATTTTGCACGTTTCTTGGTAGTCACGCCTACGTTTTTGCCGATGCAAATCCGGATTATTCGTGTGGCTCCGTATTTCCGCATAATTTTATCGTATTATTTGACACGTTAAAATACATTTTTTAACTTTATTTGTTAAACAAAAATGCCTTTTGGAATGTAATTCAGCGCAATCTTTTGCACA